>CAKAKR010050316.1:9240-59346 GCA_916700685.1 Adelosebastes latens
ATGGAGTTTAGAGAAACAGACAGTAGTACCAGCACGGGAGCAAAGTAATGTACTGCTGTGGACAGGGGCAGCAGCAAAACGGATTTTACACACCAAAAAAAATCAATATCAGTTTTAAGTGTACGCTATATTTAGAATATTTTCACCACTTTATCTTGCCGTGAGACAGTTATACGATCTACGTTTCCAATGGGGAACCGAAGCCGTTATCTATGCTCTCGCCAAAGCAACCATACTCCATTGAAAAAATACATTTTTTTTTTTATATATGGTGTTTTAAACGGTTAGTTCAGATTCACCAAAGTCACACAATAACACAAACAAACTAACCGATTGAGGCAGCGGTAGACCAGCAACTCCTGTGTTTTGTGAGTTAAAATTACAGTTTTTTTTCAATGGAGTCTGGTGGCTTTGCGAAGAACATAGATGGATACAACGGCTTCAGTTCCTTATCGGAAAGGGCTGTCTGATGGCAAGATAAAGCGGTGAAAATGTTCTAAATATAGCGTACACTTAAACAGATTTTTTTAGGTGTCTAAAATGCGTTTTGCTGCTTGCCCCATCCACAGCAGTACATTTCTTTACTCCCGTGCTGGTGAAAAGGTAATACACTGGCTATGGATAACAACCTCATACAAACCCACTTCAAAACACCCAAACGATCCCTTTAACTTTGTGTTTGTTAAAGTGAATTGATTTATTAAATATGTGAAAATATTCAACATGTTTTTTACTAGCTGCTAGCTGCTCTGTTGGTTTCCTCCTTTTTTTCTTAGTTAAAGGGTTTTTCCTTATTAAAACCTAAGTCTAACTTTAATTTAAGGATAGATGGTGTCGCATGCTGTACAGATTGTGAAGCCCTTTGAGGCAAATTTGTGATTTTGGGAACTTGACTTGACTTGACTTTGACTCTTGCTCTCTCCAGCTCCAGGATGTTCCCGGTGCTCCAGGGTCACATCCCGCCAGCTGCACACCGAAGCCGCAAAACTCGCTTGGTCACCAAAGACGGGCACTGCAACATTGAGTTCGGCAACATCGAATACAGCAACCACTTTGCGTACGTGGTGGACTTCTGGACCACGTTTGTGGAGATCCGCTGGCGCTTCGTTCTCCTCCTGTTTGTGGCTTCGTTCACCGGCAGCTGGTTCGTTTTCAGCCTGCTGTGGTACTGGATCGCCAAGAGCAACGGGGATCTGACGGGGCAGAACCGCACAGACGGACACGTGCAGTGTATAGACAATGTTAACGGCCTCACAACGGCGTTCCTCTACTCCCTGGAGACCCAGACCACCATTGGGTACGGTGGCAGGGCGCTGACTGGGCACTGTGGCGGCACCGTGGCTCTACTTATCGTCCAATCTCTAATCGGTGTCTTCATCAATTGTTTCATGTGTGGCGTCATCTTGGCCAAGATTTCCTTACCCAAAAAAAGGGCAAAGACTGTGACCTTCAGCGACACAGCCGTCGTCTGCTTGAAGAAAGGAAGTCTGTGTCTCCTGATCAGAGTGGCAAACCTTCGAAAGACGTTATTAATCGGCAGCCAGATCTACGGCAAGCTGCTCAGGACAACAACCACGTCGGATGGAGACACCATCATCCTGGACCAGGTGGACATTGACTTTACGGTCGACGCCGGCAAGGATAACTTGTTTTTTATTTGCCCTTTGACCCTCTACCATGTGATCAACAGATCGAGCCCTTTCTATGAGCTGTCAGCGGACTCTCTTCCCCACCAGGACTTTGAGCTGGTGGTCTTTTTGGACGGGACGGCCGAGTCCACCAGCTCCTCCTGTCAGGTCCGAACCTCCTACATCCCTCAGGAGATCCAGTGGGGGTTCAGCTTCCTGCCCATCATCTCCCGCACCAAGACGGGAAAGTACCGGGTGGATTTCTCAAACTTTTCCAGAAGCGTCCGGGTGACCACGCCGCACTGCGTCCACTGCTTCGAGACAGACGCAGACCAGATAAACCACAACAACCACAACAGAGAAAATCACAACAACCAGCAGAAGTTGGGGATCGACAACTTGGGGTTTCAGGTGATCGACATTCACGACTCTGTCGACATCACCAAAATGTGAGCCTAGTGAGTCAGGATGTGGGAAATAAAGTGTGAAAAGTCACTTCCTTTGATGCAAAGTTTCACTGTTAGTCAGACGTTCTAGACGAGGAGTGAATCGGTGCAGAAGTATTTGCTTCCTCCAGTGAACATTTTGAGTTAATCGTTTTTTGCCTCAAACAGCAGAAACATTCAGAGTGTGGATAAAAACTCAGACATGAGCGGGAGTTAAGCTCTTTGCTCAGCAGCTCATTACAATCAAAGCACCTTTGGGACTTGTGACTTTGTCTAGGTAATGTGTGGAAGAGAGGGAAAAAAGAGGGATTGAAGTTTTGACGCATGTAAAATGAAAGGGGTGAAATACTGGATGGCACAGTGGGTACTTCTCGAGGAGATTAGGGCCTGAGCCTGTTATAATGAAAACACTGTGTGCTATAAAGTCTGTGGAAGGAAATAAAAAGTAGGACAGGCCTTTTGAGTTCTCTCATTATTCCTACTAAAACACTAACTGTTTTTTGTGTCACATCTTGTATGCGTTGATAATTAGGAAACTGTGTGGACATAGCTGCTAAATGAGATTATTCTAACTGTGACCAGTCTACATTTTGTACTTCTGTAACACTGAAACTTCTTCTCAGGGAAAATAACATCCTTGGCAGGAATAAACCCTTTTTTCACAATTCATTGACTTTTTGTTCATTCTTTATGTCTTTTATGGTATTCTACATACTGAATATGTTGTCTGAATATGCAAGAACATCAGAATTATGATTAATAGTGGTGGAATTTGAAAGTAAATTTACTCAAGTGCTGTTCTTAAGTACACATTTGAGGTAATCCTACTTTACTTTAAGACAGTATTTCCATTTTATGCTACTTTATAATGCTGTATTTCAGAGGCAAATATTTTACTTGTAATTTCAGTACAAATGACGTTTATAATGTGCTTGTTACTTTACAGAGTAAGATTTTATATTAATTCTACTACTACTAAATCACATTTCCTATGAATATTTTCTGGTTTCCTTTAGTCTTTTACAAAGGTAAACTGAATATTTAGGGTTTTGGAAATATGGATTTTTCACCATTTTATAAACCAAACAATCAAATCAAGTAATAGACATTAATAGCATTAATGCAACTTGTGATTTTTAGGTTGTAGTGGGTTTTAAAGCTAGAGTGAAGGTACTGGGATCATATGAAACTAAAAAACCTAAAGAATCCATTAATACCAACCATGTAATACTAGCTTGTCAAGAAGGAGGCTAAATAACACTCCAAACTTACACTTAATTTTGGCGAGGAAAAACTGGCATGGCCATGTTCAAAGAGGTCTCTTGACCTCCAGATATGTGAATGTAAATGGGTTCTATGGGTACCCACGAGTCTCCTCTTTACAGACATGCCCACTTTATGATAATTACATGCAGTTTGGGGCAAGTCATAGTCAAGTCAGCACACTGACACACTGACAGCTGTTGTTGCCTGTTGGGCTGCAGTTTGCCATGTTATGATTTGAGCATATTCTTTATGCTAAATGCAGTACCTGTGAGGGTTTCTGGACAATATCTATCATTGTTTTATGCTGTTAATTGATCTCCAATAATAAATATATACATACATTTGCATAAAGCAGCATATTTACCCACTCCCATGTAGATAAGAGTATTAAATACTTGAAAATCTCCCTTTAAAGTACATTTTGAACAGATAAAAAAATTGAGATTAATTTGCGATTAATCGTGATTAAATATTTTAATTGACTGACAGCCCTAAAAGTAGTTAAAATGAGCCTTGACCAACATTACCATTTTTCTTGATAATCTAAACACTGACAACAGCCATTTATGTGCATAATGAGTACTTTTACTTTTGATACTTTAAGTACATTTTGCTGATAATACTTTTACTTCAGTAGGACTTTGAATGCAGGACTATTACATGTAATGGAGTCAGGAAGTCAAGTACTGAAGTACAATTTTCAGGTACTTGTACTTTAATTGGGTATTTCCATTTATGCTACTCCTACTCCACTACATTATTTGACTTTGCAGATTCAGATTATTAATACAAAATACAAATAAACTAATAAATGATGATGTATTAATATAGATTAAGATACCCAGTAGTATAGAAAGTATCTGAAATTAGCCCTATCTTTGCTTGCTGCAACGTTAGTGACGCTAATTATAACCCACTAATTTATATTTATATATATTATACGATTTTAAAAAGACTTTTACTTGTAACGGAGTATTTCCACATTGTTGTATTTATATTTTTACTTAAGCTGCTGGTTTATTTTCAGTATTATTCAGGGGATTAAAGTACACAAGGCAGTGAGGACTCATCCTATAAGACTTGTATCGTGTAAACACAACATTCCTGCTTTTGTCACATCTCTGTATAAATAATCCCCGTCTCTCTCCACTGTTATATAACATATGGTATACAAATATACCATATGAACTCTAGTGGAAACTGTGACAGCCGGCCTGCCCACTAGAGAGCATCAGAGAGCTGCTATGATGTACCGTAATTAGCATAAAAACATTATTATAAACAATTAATGTTGCAATAAAAATGTGTTTTTTTCTTATTTTCATGCTGTCCCAGTTCTGCCAGCCGACTGCTTTCATATGCTCAGTGATGTTTGATAAAAACTTTTGATGCTCACACTTTTCCCCAGCGCTCTGCAGTTTACAAAACACCTGATATCCAGTCACCATACCTCACTGCTTCATGTTGGAGTGATGGACCTTGTGATGGCAGCGGTGGAGTTTCATTTAAGACATGGAGGCGACACTTTCTGTCAGTGAGGCAGATTCCTCTGGAATAGCTTTTCATCCCGTTCGGATTTACAGAGGCGAGTTAACTGGGCTTCATCTGCATAACAATGAAAAGAAAACTGTTGAGAGGGATTGGCACAGTGAGTCTGAAGCAGCTGAGAGGAAGAAGAAATAAAAAAAGCTATACTGAGATGAGAGGGCTGAGAGAGAACATACAGCAGAGTATTTTAATCTGATAGAGAAACTGATAACAGTCACACTTTATCCTCCATATAATGGACATAGAGATAGGGTAAATATACTTTTACTTTAGTAAAAATAACAATACCACAGTCCAGAAATATTCTGTTACAAGTAAAAGTCATGCATTCAAAATTTTACCTCAGTAAAAGTACATTTAAGCATCAAAATATGCTAATTAAAGTACCAAAAGTAAATGTAAGTAAGGTCGCTATAAGTACACGTCTTACTGATACAACCTGTTACCTCAACCATTTGAAATGATAAATGATGGAGTAATAGATTTATTCAAGTACTGTACTTAAGCACAATTTTGAGGTACTCATATTTACATGAGTATTTCCATTTTCTGCTACTTTATACTTCTAATCCACTACATCTCAGAGGGAAATATCATACTTAAACATATGATCAATTTTTATATGAACAAAGTACAAACATCATTTAAAATAGAGCTGCAACCATTAGTCCAAAAAGTACCAAAAGTAAAAGCACTCATTAGGCAAAATGGACCATTTCAGAATAATATATACCGGTATTATATTATTGAATTATAATAATTATTAATGCATTAATGTGTACATAACTTTATGCTGCAGATGGTAATGGTGGGACTAATTTTAACTACTTTATATGCTGGGTAGCTTGTGATCAATAATGTATTATGTCAACTTATAATAACAAATCATAAGGTATTTGTTGGTTATATTTTGTATTATTAATCTGAATCTGAAGAGTAACTATAGCTGCCTGTCAGTTAAATGTAGTGGAGTAAAAAAGTGCAATATTTGCCTTTGAATTGTAGTAGAGTAGAAATATAAAGTAGCAGAAAATTTAAATAATTAAGTATATGTATATATATGTATGTGTATGTATGTGTATGTATGTGTATATGTATGTATGTGTGTATGTATATATTGTATGTTGTATTGCATGTGCATATTGTATATTATAAATTGTATATTATAAATAATAATTTGTGCATATAAGAAAAGATAACAAATAAATGTACTTTAGTGCAGTATTAGAGTAAATGTACTTCAGTGCTAGATAACATAGGGCAGATTTACCATCTAAATGGGGAAATACTACAGTGTTTGTATTTTATGCTAATTTATACTTCAATTTCACAGGAAAATATATTGTACTTTTCACTCCACTACATTTATTTGACAGCTATAGTTACATGTTACTTTGCAATATAGGATTTTTCATACAAAATAGCCAGCTAGCTAGCAAAATAGACAGTTTAACACACAGGTGATGATGCCAATGAGGAGGTAAATTACCTGTTCAGAGCTGTCAGGTTGGGTAGCCATGTGGTTGGGTATCCATGTGTTTGGGTAGCCATGTGGTTGGGTAGCCATGTGGTTGGGTAGCCATGTGGTTGGTAGCCATGTGGTTGGGTAGCCATGTTTGTCCAATATTACCAGGATGACTTGCTGCTTTCATGTTTGGTAAATCCTCTCCTGAAAGCCTGTTCTGGAGCAGGTTACCATCCCCTCCTCCAAGTAATAACACACAGGAAGCAAAACAAAAGAAGAGTCTTCTCTAACAAGCCAGCAGTTAGCTAGTCAACAATTTTGTTCCCAGCGGTTTGGTTGCCAGGGCGATGCTAACTTCCGGTTTGGGCCTACAAAAAGATACCATATTAGGAGTATTATGTGTTATATAGTGTTATTTTCTTTTTTTCTCGTAAAGTTATGACTTTATTCAAGTAATATTAAGACTTTTTTTTCTCGTAAAGTTATTTCTTTATTCTCGTAATATTACGACTTTTTTTCTCGTAATATTACGACTCAAGCAGAAGGAGAGGGTGCGAGGAGGGGTGAAAGTTGTTGTGGTGGAGAAGGACCCAACGGTGAGGCCCCAGGATTAAATATTGTTTGTCTACTTTTCTGCTTACACATTCACCTAATGGGTTAAAAACCACGTTATATAGATCTTCAAACATCATGCAAGGCAGGGTTATCCTTTAGGATAACTGCAAAGAAATAAATCTGAGATTTCAAGAATAATGTCATAACTTTATGAGAAAAAAGTCATAATATTATGAAAATAAAGTCAGAAGTTTACAAGAAAAAAAAGTCGTAATATTATGAGAATAAAGTCATATTATAAAGTAGTAATTTTACGTGTTATTTTCTTTTTTTCTCGTAAAGTTATGATTTTATTCTCGTAATATTACGTCTTTTTTCTCGTTAAGTTATGACTTTTTTTCTCGTAAAGTTATGACTTTATTCTCGTAATATTACTACTTTTTTCTCATAAAGTTATGACTTTACTCTCGGAATATTACGAATTTTTTCTCGTAAAGTATGACTTTATTCTCGTAATATTACCTTTTTTCTCATAAAGTTATGACTTTACTCTCGGAATATTACGACTTTTTTCTCGTAAAGTATGACTTTACTCTCGGAATATTACGACCTTTTTTCTCGTAAAGTTATGACTTTATTCTCATAATATTACGATTTTTTTTCTCGTATTGTTACTGCTTTTTTCTCGTAATATTACGACTTTATTCTGGAAATCTCAGAATACACTGTTTACCATTGGCAGAGAATTTTGGCAAATTTCACTTGGGCGCTACCCACATAATCAGCTGTGCTGATCATCCCACAAATGCATAATCCTTACAAGTTGGACATCATTGTGAAGGTAAATAAACAGGCTTTCCAATGATGTAAAATACAATGCCAATTAGCATTGTAACAACAGAGAAATAATCCGCCAAACACAAATTTCCAAACTTTTTTTTCTGAGTTTATATACTGTTAGTTATATACTTGTAGCCCGCTTTTTAGTTCATGAAAGTACACTTTAAAGTATACTCTCAGTAAACTATTAGTTTAATAGTTTTTACTGCATTGGTGTTGTTTTAAGCTGTATGTCTATTTCTTGTGTACGTACATGAGTCAAACTGAGTCAAATACTTCGTATGTGTACACATACTGATTCTAGTAACAGAAGAAATTACAATTATGGATCAAACTCCTTGACTTTTAAGTTCACGACAAACAGGAAGACAAACTCAAATCAGAATGGCAAATGCGTTTTATTGACAACTCCTGGATCCACATGGGAAGCAAAATGGAAATCATTTCTCATGTAAACATGTTTGTTTAAGGTCACTTGAATGTTTTGAGTGTTGGCAGGACACACAGACACAGACACACTGTAGCATGAAGAGATGTTATCCCACTGAAAGTCTTCTTCAATAATATGTCAACATGATCGTATTACTAGGTTGCTTATGTAAAGCTCGGCATGCAGAAGAACTTTCCCAGCAGCCTTCATTTAAACACCAAAAATGATTTATCAGGGTCAGAATATATATATATTTCTTTTACTGTATAACGTTTAGGAGATTTCCATCAAATTCTTCAGATCAGTCATGTTTAACACATCAGAGGCCTCGTAGATGAATAGCGTTTATGCCCTGAAGTAGGGATATCCCACTTTAGAGAGCCAGCTGATGACCAAAACCATTAAATAACCATTAAAGACGATTCAAGACTATATATCTAGTTATAAAAGGTTGTTTTTTTTAAATGCTTAAACGAAACAGAAAATTAATTGCCAACGATTTTAATAATTTCAATCACTTGTCGAGCAAAAATGGCAAAGATAGTCTGGTTCCAGCTTCTTAAATGTGATGATTTACTGCTTTTCTTTGTTTTATTTTGTTGTCTGACTGAATAAATCCTTCACACCCCAGCCCCTTCTTTCCCGTTCCCTTTTTTAAAAGAAGTTATTTATTTATTTCTATTTTTATGATTTATTTATTTATTATTTTATGATTTATTTTATTTGTTATATATATTTAATTACTTATTTGTTCTCGTTTTTTTTCTGTGTTATTGTTGCTGCTATTATTAATTTTAATAATACAAATATTATTGGTTTATACTTCTTACTTTACAGTTGTATTTCTTTGTATCTCTGCATACTCATGTGTCTTGGTCTGCTATCTCACTGTCCATGCAAAAACAAATAAGAAACAGTCGAAATAAAAAACTATGATGGAAATTTTTCACAATTTTCTGACGTTTTTACAGAATAAACATCAGAAAATAATCATTAGTTGCAGCCCTAGTTTTAATCTACATTATTTGAATCTGTGGATTCATGTAAAGTTTACATTATTACTGTTACTTCACTGGTGTTGTTAATTAATTTAAAAGCATGTAATGTTGACAATCAACTGCAGTTGTGTGTTGTAAAAGTTATTTGTTTCCCCGTTGATTGTTTGGACAGACATGTTCATTAGAGTCATATTATTAACTAAAGTTTCTGACTTGGAAGGTGCAATTTTATATTTTTTAAAATTTAAAATCTCCAAATCACCTGGTATTTTTGGACTGAGGGAGGAAACGTGAAGTAAATTTCACCCAGAAAGGACTGTTATAGAGCCTGCTGGATGAGAGGTAACAGTGCTAACCACTGAGGGACTGTTCTGTCTTTTAATTAAATGATTAATTAATTAGTGGAGCTAATGGAGCTACCTTTCATTTAGGACCTATTTCTGGTGTGTAATTACTGCTGTGGGCTTTTCATTTTCCCCAACACTCACACCACTTTCATTTCCCAGTAAGACTGAAGTGGCGTCTGCCTGTTCAAAGCAGCGTTTTTTTTTTATTCCGCTTATGTAAATTTGCTTAAATCTCCTTCTCAAAACTGCCAGATTTAACTGCATATTCTTAATGTAATGTGGAGCACCAGAGTCAGACATTTTTTTGGCAGATTAAGGCCAGAAATCCCCCCAAAACAAGCTGACAGACACACAGCGCTGACATTATCATCGCCCTTTAAAGCTATCCAATGATATAATAGTATAACATTGACAGTAGGCACTCTGCATGATGAGTACTTTTACTTATGAGTACATTTTGTTGGTTCTGAATGCAGGACTTTTACTTGTATTGGAGTATTTATAGCAAGGATTGAAGTGAGTGAAGCAGCTGTTTCTGCTTTGTTTGCTGTGACTGAAGAAAATGTTGCACGGCCTTTTTAAACTATTGTTCTAGAAATAATGTTTCTACTGAACAGATTCGACACAAACACACAAATCGGATGTTCAGACGGTCGACAGCTGGTTCGCTGCCAGCCAAAATATTCATCACATATACATTTAAGTGGCTTCTCGTCCATACAGAGAGAGACACTGGACTAATGTACTTGATATAAATATTTTAGCATGATTGTGGCTCAGCTGCATCATAAAGACCGGTGTCAAAATGTCCCGTAGGAATAACCCCAGAGCTGTATGTAATTAATTTCTTCTTAAATCATCAATCAATCATAATTTTAGCCACAAAATGATATGACTTATTGAGCCCAGTTAAAAATTAATGTGTATGAAGCAGTTTTTTTCACCCACTTTAGAAGACAGATGATTATCACTACCATCTGGACCAGTTAAACCAGTGACCTTACAGTCACACACCTGCTGGCATTAAGTGCTTTCATTACTTTCCCTTATCAAACATTTATTGCCTCTTTGAATCTGAACTGATGCGATGTCGCATCTCAAGCTTGTCTTTGTTAAAAAAGGAATTCATGGTTTAAATTGATTTATTTTTTTCTTATTCTTTGTTACTCAGCCGATTAGACTGTTGTCAGGCTATTAAATACGTGTTATCAGTCGCTATAAGCCCCATAGATGTGGGTCAATAGGGGCCTACTACACCCACTAGTAGGTTTTATCCTCTATTCACATGGTAGATCACCGAAAAAGGTATAAAAGAACACGACAGCGACCTCTAGCGACCGTAGTAATTATGACAAGAGCAGAAGTGGAAGTCAGGCGCTGTAGTAGAGACAGTGTGGAGGTTGGGGACGATGGATGGGACACAAAACACAGGGTTTTCACCCAGGAGACCGGAGTTTGCATCCCGTGTGAAACCATGTGTAGTTGTCTTTGTGTTTGTAGTTATTTTAACCCAAAACACAATGTTTTTCCCGAAACCTAACTGTTTTTTTGCCAAAACCTAAAATAGTTGTAGTTTTATTGCCTAACCTAACCATTTTTTTTGCCTAAAACCTAAAGAAGTTGTAGCTTTGTTGCCTAAACCTAAAGAAGTTGTAGTTTTATTGCCTAAACATAAAGAATCCTTTTTGTGTGTGTTCAAAACGTGACATTTCATTCAGTTTTACATGTTAGAATGGTTGCTTTTAAGTTTGACTTTCACTTTTACAACGTAGTAGGTGTAGTAGGCCCCTATTGACCCACATCTATGGAGCTTATAGCGACTGATGGCGCCTATTTAATGGCCTGATAACAGTCAATAACTGAGCCCGCTACAACCTAAAAATCGCAAGTTGCGTTAATGCCTTAAAGAAATTAGTGCCGTTTAAACGAATTTGCATTAACACGTTGTCATGTTAACTTAATTCGTTTTTTTCTGTTTCCTTCTTGTGTTAATGATCTCTGGACCCCTCAAATATATCTTTGTGGGGATTCAACCCACACATTGGGAACCACTGTTTATAAACCACTTTGCAGTAATACTTATTTATTTAATTCATCTCTTTTGGATGTTCTTGCTGGTTCCTCTGTTCAGCTCTGAGGTATATTTGACTTCTCCTGTGTATTTGTAACCTACTTAACTTATTGTGAAGCTTTTTCTGGCTCAGTCTGAATAGAGATAAAAAAATAAGGCTTTACTTCCATCAAATAGTTTGAATTTCAGCGTTAGTTGCCGTGTCCACACAGAAGCTGCTGTGTTATATAATGTTGATGAGTTGGTAAGTACAGCCTACGCTTCATGCGTATCAGCAGACTGAGACATTTCCATCTTTAACGACTCCAAAGCTTCATTATGGCCTTTTGGTTTAAAGGAGGCTGGAAAACATTAAACAAAATGTCTCAAATCATTTAGCAGAAATTATTTTGGCCTCGGAAAGCAGCCGTCACAGCTCGTTCAGCACAAACGCCTACTCAGGAGATTTTATGATACTGGAACTAGACTCAAGTAACTGAATGTGTTCAGGATCAAGGCTCTCTTGGGTTTTGTGTAAATACAAACAGGAAGACAAATTAACATTTTCTGTTCCTAGATATCCTGATAACACTCAGACTCATAAGTCTTCAGTGAAATAAGCCATGCAGTGACTGAATCTGTCTTTATTTTTGGATCGACAACAGTTAGTTTAAAAGTTTCTTGGGAGTTTCCAGAGGTGGCGAGTCGCGCTGGACGCCCCTGATTTGCATAAGATAGCCTAGATCTCAACTTTATGCAAATGAGGAGCGGTCAAAGTGATGGTCCGTCTCTCGAAAACAAGCCCCCAGGAAGAGCGCCGGTTGTTGATCCCAATTTTCGTAGTGGTCAAACGGTGGTACTACAACCTCCGTGTCCGTCACGTGATGCCATTGGGCCCAAAAAGACTTTTTCCCGAAGACTTACATCGGGAAAGAGACGTCTGTAACTCGGATAATTTTTTTTTTATGTGAATCAACTTCCCAGTACGAACACTCTAATAGCCCTTATTTAAATCATTAGGTCACAAACGCACTAATAGCTGAATCCAGAGTTATTTCCCTTCCTCCGTTCATGTGAATGAGACCCAGACCGTGACGAAAGCGCAAGCCGCGACGACGGCGTGACGGCTGTGACCCCGTGACCGAGTCATGTGACCGAGCGGACTGCGCATGTCAAATGGGCCCAATGGATGCGGAAGATCACCGGAAGATACGGGTACTTTTCCGGACGGAAGTCGAGCCATTTTGGCATCATGCGCCACTGAGCAACTTTCATAGGAATGAACGGGGCCCTGCCTCCAACGCTGTATCCAGTTCTCTTAATACAACCATGCTCGAAACGCTACGCTGTGCTACCAGAATGCATTGCACGGCTGTCACTAGGGATGCACCGATTGCAAAATTATGGGCCGATACCAATACCAATGTTTAAAATAAGAAATTTGGCCGATACCGATGTTTTGTTGTTGTTATTTATTCCCCCTTTGGTGCCAGGGAAACCAAGACATCTTCATTATAAAAAACTGTCTTCACTCTTAAAGTCATTCAGCCTTTCATTCATATATTGAGCACAAATTAAATCGTACAAATTTATGATACAAGCTTTAAAATAACCTTCTTTCACATGAAAAATAACTGCTTCAAAAGCCCCTTTAGCCTGTTTACAACTACCTACTCAATGAGAGGGATTTATTACCAACTAGCCCAACAAAAACATGTTGTGAAACATAAATTAAATGTAATTAAATCAGCAGCCAACAACACAACATTTAGCCGGCACAAAATGATGCAACACAGATAAACAACGGCCACAGTCAACGAGGCGAAAATCGTCCAATACCGATGTTTAGCCAATAAATCGGTGCATCCCTACTACTCACATTGACAAAGAATGAGAAGCGTGGAACGTGACGTACCATTAGTCGACAAAGAATTGACAGCGCGAATACAAATGCTGAATAGTAGAATAAACAAGTCATTCAGGGTATTTTAACGCATGCTGTTATTTCGCTGCTGGCTGTTATTTTTCCCTCCTCTCTGTGTAATGAGGTCAAAGATCAGAATCTCCCACAAGCTGACATTTCCTTCCTCCAGCCACGTGCGTCCAGTCACTCATACTGTACTGTACAGCAGCTGAACACACGAGCCGATGATGGAGATGACTCGACATGGATATTATTAGCTCGTCTCCGCTCACTGCGGCGCTGATCGGCTTTGACATCGCTTATAATCATCTGGTGCGAGCGCCTGCAGCAGCCGCGGCTCCTTCATCTCAGACGCTGCAGATGCAAATCATCTGAGATGTTTGAGGCTGTTTGGCTCAGTGAGTGGCAGCACTTTATTTTAAATTTAAATTCTAAAGCAACATTCATTTATCTATTTCATTACTGGGGAAAGAGGGCTGCTGGGATAAATCCTTAGATTAGAAAAAGAGACACACAATATAATAAGACCGGACAAACAGAACCACAGTCGCAGAAACAAGCACTTTACATATTCAGGATTAAAAACACAGAAGCGTCCACTCGGACATGAATCATCTGGCCTGAATTAAATCCAAGTGAGTTGGTTTTTGAGGGTGGATTTTTCAGACAGCGTTACAACCTTCATTCGGTCAAATCTCACTGCAACAGAGGGGATGAGGTGTCGCTGTGGTTATGGTTAGAGGAGGGTGGGGGGGCGAGTCCATCTGTGCTACAGGTGAAGAAGCAGCACTGCTTTTGTTTTTCCTGAGTGGACACAGAACTGCATGTTTGGTTGGAGCCAGTGCCCAGTTACATCATTTATGTCCTTTAAGACGCTCATTTTCCCTTATCGCTTTGTTGCTGTTACATAAGAAGATTGATACCACTTTCATCTCTGTACTGTAAATATGAAGCTGGGACCAACAGTCAGTTAGCTTAGCTTAGCATAAAGACTGGAAACGGGGGGAAACAGCTAGCCTGGCTCTGTCCAAAGGTAACTAAATCCACCAACCAGCACCTGTAAAGCTCACTAATTTAACATACAAACATGAGAGTGGTGTCAATATTCTCATCTATCTCAGTGCAAGAAAGCAAAAAAGCAAATTTCCCAAAAACTATTCCTTTAAGGGAGTTGCAAGAAATATCTTAAACCTATTTGTGAGGTAAGATAAAATATTGAGTGCGCGACCACTTAACATTGTAAGTCAAACTCATTAACATATTTTTAAAAGGCAAGGTATCCTTCTTCTATTTAGTGAGAATGTGGTCAAGGGCATGAAATTAAATAAAAACAATTATACAAAGATATAAACAAATAAAAATCAGACTAAAGTGGTCTAAAGCATCACGTAGTCTGGAGAGACAAATGTCCTTGGCACAATTCAATTTCATTCACTAATAAAAAGTTTCATCTTTAAGGACGTAGGGCTGTCCCCTTTTAGTCAATTAGTCGACTAACCGGTTGTTTTGGTCTTAGTCGACTAAGATTTCTTTAGTCAATTAGTCATTTTTTATGCTTTTTCATGCTGAATGACTTATTTCTAAGAAACTAATGAGCACATCTCTTGTAAACACCAGATTTAAAGTGTTGCTTTTGTGTGATTCTTTGTGGAGAAACTCAGTTTTACAGATCTGTTGATAAAAATCAACTAATCGATTAGTCGACAAAATCGTATGAGTGCTAGTCCACTAAGAATTTCTTCGGTCGAGGACAGCCCTAAAAGGATTTAACAATTTTCGTGTACCAGAAAACAGACTTTAAAAAAATCTATTCTTTCCCCACATTTCCGGTCTCTCTCCTCTATCACTGTAAAATAAATGGCATAAAATGCACAAAAAAAATGGGTCTTTTAGCCATCAATAATTATTATAATTCAATTATTAGAACTATTATAATAATACTGTACTCATCAAAGTGAGATCTGTGAATGTGGCAACATCGCTAAAAAGAAACTCAATAGATAGTAAGTAAAAGGACAGTTTGGGTAATTATTTTACTGTTCATCTTCACAAAATAATCAGAAAAAAATAATTAAGAATGAAAATAACAAAATGCATGTAAACAGCTCATTTATTCAACATCCTGTCCTCATATTTTTTTGATCGTCTTATAGCAAAAATCAGCTTCTCCTCTCTAGAGCTGCAACGTTTAATCGATTAGTTGTCAAATATTTTGATAATCAATTAATTGGTTTGAGTATTTCTTTTAAGAAAAAAAAAATTCTCTGATTCCAGCTTCTTAAATGTGAATATTTTCTGGTTTCTTTACTCCTCTATGACAGTAAACTGAGTATCTTTGAGTTTGGGACAAATAAGACATTTGAGGACGTCATCTTGCGCTTTGGGAAACACATTTTTCACCATTTTCTGACAATTTAAAGACCAAACAACTAATCGATTAATTGAGAAAATAATGAAAATAATTGTTAGTTGCAGGGCAGAAATGTAGAGCTTAAAAAAACAACAATATCTGATAAGAATTATTTTGTACCCAGAAATTATTTCCTTTT
Organism: Adelosebastes latens; assembly: GCA_916700685.1. Lineage (NCBI taxonomy): Eukaryota > Metazoa > Chordata > Actinopteri > Perciformes > Sebastidae > Adelosebastes > Adelosebastes latens. The sequence goes on from CAKAKR010050316.1 coordinate 25,287, forward strand.
ATCGATGTAGCTTCATTCACAGATCTCAGCAGTTTGTTTATTAGATATAAACGACGGCTAAAACTCCATAAAAATGACCCACGTTATAAAATAAAACACCCTTTAAAGAAACCCTCAGAGCCTTGAAACGCATTTACAACTCTCACTAATTTTAGAATATTTCCTAATTTAGAATAAAAACAGATGTTTTCTGTAACTGGGCACCGGCCTGAAAAAGGCATTTTCATGTATTTTATCAAGCCGTAGTAAGCATGCACTTATATATGAGTTATTAATGAGCAAAACGTTTGTTCAAGAGCAGAACCATCAACAACTACAATCCAGAGCTTTTCCCTTTAAATGCTGGAGGATGAAGAATGAGAAAAAAAGGAGGGTGAAATGAGCAGGAAGCCTCCTAAACCTCCTTATATTCGACTGTGGGCTGCAGAGCGCCGGCGTTCTCATAGAGATTAAATTCCCCTCACTCTGCATCAGTTCGGAGGAGGAGGAGGAAGAAGAAGAAGAGGTGGGGGGGGGGGGGATAAAAACACTGGCTGCCTTGAAAGAGAGAAGCAGCTCTTCATTTAGCACGGTAAACAAGAAGCTTTGAAGTCAGCCATTTAAAATAGGATTTACATGAATAAATAAATGGTGTGAGCTCCAACACTGTTCATGAAATCACACAAGAAGGCAGACGGCTCATCTGTGACGCCGACACACGACAATGCAAATAATACCGACAGGTTATTATGGTCTGGGGATTATTAATAAATACCACCTGCTCCGTTTGTTTTTGTTTAATGTCATCATTCATGTTCTTGGGAATGTTTCCAAGTATGAATGTTAATATTTGATGAGATGAAGAACAATGAGTTTATATTAAACATCACTTTTATTGATGCCGTTATTCACTCTTCTCGTCTCACATAACCTCTGTGTTGTGAAGTTGTATGAATGAACGATGAGATCCTTTTTTTTGTTTTCAAATCGGCGTTGAAGATGTGCTTCACAACCCTGTGCTTCACATCCCTCCATGTAAAGTAGAAAAAAATAATAATAAAATTAAAAACAATAAAAACGTCCTCCCTAGGGATGGGGTTCGATAGCGTTTTATCCTCTTATCGAATCTCAGGTTTACCTTTAAACATTTAAAATAACCTTTTGTTGGTTGAAGAGGCAGAAACGCTTCAGTCTTTAAATGGCAGCCTAATTCATGTTCACAACCTGCACCTGAAAATGAGGCGAGCAGCATCATATATGAAATGTATAAAACTAATTTTAGCCATTGCAGTCTGAACATTTATTAGCTGCAGCTGATTTAACCGCTCATTTCAACTAACAACAATCAGAAGCTGCTACCTACAGATGACTTAGAGTTGTAGGTGGAAGGAGACAAGCCGCCGTTAATGCGGTGTCACCTCACTAAACGTAAACCCACGTATATTATAACTGTAATGTATGTAAAAGGATTTCATTTTTTAAGCACCTTTGCTTAAGAAATCTGTCCAGTAGATCCTGCAGAACCGTTTACATATCGAAAATATGGTCATTAAATGTCAATTAAATAAAGATTATCTACAATTATTACACGGCTTTGTTGAATACTTGATTCTGATCAGCATTCTGCGGTCTGTTATTTCTTTATAGCAGACCATTGCTATGTATAACTGACCGTTGCTATAGGCACAGTTCTGATCTTGGACTCTGGAGGACCATTTTGTGTTAAATTATTGATTTCTTCAGTAAGTAGCTGTGTAATAAGCGGGATAATGTACATCTAGCAGGTCATTGTCGTGAAATAAACCCCGACAGGGCGATGCGGCAACCCAACGCGATGCTGAGGGGTCCTGCATCGCCCTGAAGGCCGGCTCGCTGTACATTATCCCTTACATGCTAAACTTTTAACTATATTTAGTTCTTTAGTTAGAGCCAAAAGACACTACTCCTAAATCTCCATTATTATTAAATCTTCATGTTTCTATTGTATTCTGAGCGCCGTGCCGTCAATTAAGGTGGAGGCCGACAGTGCACCGCTAACCACATCTCATATCTCTCGCTAGCTCGGAACTCTCTTATGTTTCCGATTTTTATTAAATGATGCATTTCTTTTGTTTACAATGGAAGAAATCATGAAGTTTGATGATTTTAAATCATGAAATTCAGTTATTTGTGCTGGGTTCAATTAGCTACTCAGACAGAAGCGGCATGTTAATGTTATTTTTCCCTCAAATCTGTGTCATAAATCATTTCAGAATAACTTGACTGAGGGTGATTAACTCAAATATCTCTGCCTCCACTCTCGGTGTAATTGTGCTCCACTCTGCTATTGCAGTAATGGCGACGTCGCTCAAATGGCAAACACATAAATCAGCCGCCGGATTCTCCTGAATGTTTTCCGTTATAAATAAAAGACAATAATGAGAGATAAGAGGTTTGATAAGAGATTCGTTAGAGTCGGAGCTTAGCGAGTCCGGCTATCGGAGCCCATCCCTAGTCGTCCCTCTGAGTCCTGTCACCTGCCGCCTCTCTGTCTCTGCTCTGGTTACATGTGTGTGTCATGGATGGAGAACAGAAACGGACGTCTGCAGTGCTGCCGGTCTCTGGGTCAGTCTTTGCTTACATGATTGTGACAGCCACTGTTTGGTTCCATGTCTCGGAAGACCTCTCAAACCGGCTTTTCATCCTCACTCATCGAGCTTATCGGTACGGCGGTTCGGGCTGTTGAGGGTTCGGCCTGTAAAGCTGCTGCATTCTCACCGGCCGCCCGTTAGCCGGCCAGCCACCCGGCAACTGTCCGATGACCCTGAGGCCGACAGGCTGGCCGTGTCCGCCGTGAGGGCTGCTGGGGCTGAGGATGTGGGTCTGTCCCAGCTGGGGTTCAGGTGTGAGGGTACTACTCGGATGGCCTGGAGCCGAGGCAGGGGGAGACACGGGGTAATGAGGGAGGAGGATGGCCGGCGTGAGGCCGTAGCGTACCTGGAACACTCTAAGAGGTCCCTGCGCTACGAAGCCGTTGGGCCGCTGAGGCTCCTGAGGCTGCTCCGAGTCCTTCTTCACCTCCTTGCTCTCCTCCGCCCTCTTGCTTTTGCTCGGCTGCCGCTTGGCCTGCGCGACCTCCTGCATCTTCTCCGCCTGAGCCCGGCGGATATGATACGTCTTCCTTGAGCTTTGGAACTCATCCAGGAACTCATCCAGGCTCACGTTTCCCTCCATGAACTTCTCCAGCAGCTCCTGTGAAGCGGGGCAGACAAATAAACCGACATCAGCGGTCAGGACAACACACAAAGGGAGGTCCGACCGCGGGGAAGCGTTCAAACAAACTCCTCCAAGAATGAAGAGGATTTAATTAGCTCTGGGATGTTTACCCATGAACTCTGGCACAGTTTGTCGGCTACAGTATTTCACTGTAAGTATGTTTTACACTGCTTAACAAAAGGTCCATGTGCTGCAACTGTTACTTTTGGCAACGCATGAAAGCCGTGTGATCCGTCTCTGTATGTGTTCCCGGGATGGAAGAAGCTGAACATTGAGGACAGAAGTTATATATGTGACGTAATCACTGCATGAACCACAGCGATTGTTTAAAAGACAAGTCTGATTTAGTTTTACAGGCCTGAGACTTAAAAGAAGTCATTTAATTACATTCTGGGAAAGAGAGGGAATAAATAAAGTGCTTTATGTGTGTTTGCATGCACTTAAAGTTCGGGTCCATCTGTGTTCTGTTTCCTTTTTTTTAAAAATGGAAACGCCCACTCAGCTGTTAGCAAAAAGCAGTGACGTAGGTTACCACAGGAAGCTAATCAATAAGGTTATGAATAATGTGAACGCTAGCTCTAGCTGAGTCAACGTTAGCTGTGCTGAGTTTGGAAATAACTGAAAGGGTTCGTTTGGATTTTTTGAAGCGGGGTTGTATGTATACTCCTGTGTTCTGAGAGGTAAAATTACTGTTTTTGTGAATGTAGTCTGGTGGCTTTGAAGAGAGCGACATAACGGCTTCAGTTCCCCATCAGAAAGGGCTGTCTGACGGCGAGGTAAAGCTGCTGTGGGGTTTCAGTGTACGCTATATTTAGAATATTATCACTGCTTTACCTCACCGTCAAACAGCCCTTTCTGACGGGGAACTGAAACCGTTATATCGCTCTCTTCAAAGCCACCAGACTCCATTCACAAAAACAGTAATTTTACCTCTCAGAACACAGGAGTTGCTGGTCTACCGCTGCATCGATCAGTTAGTTTGTTTGTGTTATTGTGTGAATTTTGGATCCAAACTAATGTGGCGTCCACACAGCAGTACATTGCTCAGCTTCCTGCCGGTACTCCTGTCTGCTTCTCCAAACTGGGAGCACGCCGACCGCCATCTAAGTTACTGTATGTGACGTTAATACACTGACAATAAGGATGTATATATTTACTGTACATGTAGCAGCATCATGCAGAAACCTACATCAGGGGCGTGGGAAAACGTTTTTAGAAGAGCTTGAAGGGAAAATATCATTTTATTGCTTAAACATACGTACTTTGACCAAAATGTGAATGTTTAGATTTGAATACATAAAGAACACCACAGGGAAGCTACAGAATGATATAAACACCTAAAAAATAATGGACCTGTCCTTTAAATAGTAAAAGATGCTGTTGGCTTCCTGCAGTAACCTGCTTTCTTTAGACATCATATAAATGAGGTTTCCATATTCGGGGTGAGGGATTAGAGGAACACATTTCAGCTGGTGGAACCTGATTTCATGGTAACGTATAAACATAAACAGGGATTTTACAAAAACAAACGTGCATGACAAAGACTTGGTTCAGGTAAAGTATCGCTGTGAGATCAGTGTGGTGGGATGAAAGGAAACAGCTCAGCTGTGCGTTACTGTATTTCTGATAATTTTATGCTCTAGAAGTCTAAATGTGTCAGTTTCCAGCTTACTATTTGTAAAACTCTGACACATTTATAGTGTGACTGTCCTGTCAGTGCAAATGATTGAAAAAACAAAACTGTATTTATGGCCTAATAATGAAGGGTTCTCCAGCAAATATATTACTCCGTCAACCAGGTTTCTTTTGTTAGTTACTGTGAATAACGAGATGTGTGTGAATTATAAACGATTAATTGGTTGTTAATAAGGATATTATTTTGTTGACAAAGATGAAAAATCTGCAATGACGAAATTAAAATGCTACTTCAGGACAAAACTATGACCGAGTTTATGAATAACTGTATTTGTATATTTCATAATAATTCCCCTCCATAAAAATTACGATTAAACAACTGACTGACACGATATGTTCATCTGCAACTAACAATTAATCTGGTGAACATTTTCTCAATTAATCGATTATTTGCTCTACAAAATGTCCACTGCAATGTCCATCAACTGTCCAAAACTCAAACATATCCAGTTTAATACACAAAAAAGCAAAAAAAAATCTTCACATTTCTGAAGCTGGAATCATCAAATGATAAATGTCTTAAATGATTCATTGATTATTATAATTGTTGCCACAGACTTTTCAGTCGATAGACGGATCGATTGTTTCTGATCTAAATGTGTTGTCTGTAACCTGATTTCTCCCGCTGACCTGGTTTCTCCTCACTGACTGACTGGTGCAGACTGACCTGCTGTCTAACAGGGTCTATTAATGAGGGCAAAAATCTGGTGAAAAACTAAATGGTAGATACGGAAATGTAGAAAAGTCCTAAAACAAGGGAGACTACATCGAGAATTAAAGGACAAGTTTGGCTTTATTTTATTTGTCGTGTTTTCTCTTATCAAACCTGGCCATGGCCATCTGGAATGAAGCTAAGGAAAATGGTCAAACGCTGCTTTGTTTCATGTACGTATCATAACAATAGCTTGTATATCCGCCGTCCTTGGTCTTCCGGTTTCCCTTTTTGAATGACAAATACAGACTACTGCGACCTGCTGGTGTGGAGAGTTATTTCCTCTCACGCAGGCGCAGAACATACGTGCCAACTGGCTGTCGGCTGGAGTCTTTGCGGTGTGTTCAAATGCAACTTGTCGGCCAAGACAAAGGCAACGTGAGGCGACGCAACAGTCGACCTTCATCGTTGCTAGTTCTTTGATGTCGGCTTGGTGTGTCTGGGGCTTAAAGAAAAAAAAACCTGGTTTCCTTTATCAGATTAAGGAAATAAGAGAAACCTGGTGAACGCAGCAAGATTTCTTCCAGAGAATCCTTCATTATTAAACCATACACAAAGTTAACCAATTTTCTAAAGGGTGTTTTTTGTGCGTGACAACCACGACAAGAGAAGACATCACTTTGGCAGCAATCTGACAGCTTCAGCAGAGAAAATGAAGCTGTGAATTTGAGTCAAAACCCAAACCGGTCTGCTCTGTGCGCCCTCAGCTCTGCACAAATCTGCACAAATACAGTCAAAACAAGCTTTAAAAGGCTGGAGGGTCATTTAAACCACAGCAGCCCTCTAGTGAGTGAATTATAGCAGCAACAACAAGATTAACTTTTGTTTCCTTCATCAGATTTCTGTTTTCATGTTGGTACCTGACGAGGAATCTTCCTAATGAGGGAACTTGTTTGACTTTAGGCGACAGAAGAAGAAGAAGAAGAAGAAGAAGAAGAAGAAGAAGCTGTTTGGCCGGAGTCTTCAAAGGGCTGGGATGTTTGTCTCTGACACCGAGGCAAAGGGAAGACAAGCTTTCCTTCCCACATTTTCACGGTCACAGTGGCACTGCTGTGATTATACTCCAGAATTCTGAAAGATGTTTTGGAAACTGCTGCATTTCTCGTCACGGAATTCAAGATGTTTTTTTCACTGGAGCAGCGACCCTCTGAGGGCTGAATCTCAAACAAGTGAGATCAGAAGAGATAGTCACAGAAGAAGAGACATTACAGAGATATCTTTGTCTTGAATCAGGTCTGCTAAAACACAAAGCTTCAGTTAGACATACATATATTTTAAACTGAGTGTATTCATCTAGAAAATCGAAGGTTTAAAATAACAGACCTGTACCAAACATTAACATAAACAAATGTGCCGAGGCTGAGCGAGGCTGTTTGTCATGTGCTGGGTGTTGCTTAATCAATCAGTGGGACAGCCGCTCTAATGACTGAGTCATGGCGGTATTGATCGGTGGGGGAGGTATGCCGAGCAGATCAATCTGAGCCCGGAGCAGCAGTGTGGGTTTCATCTGCCTCGCTGTCCGGATCAAGGCCAGAACATGCAGGATTTAAACAGAACCACATAATAATGAATCATGTTAACAGAAGTGTTATTGTTGTCATTAATTATTGTAATCCTGCAGCTGAAGCTTTGTGTACATAATGCAGGACAAAGATAAAGGATGCAGACTGTTTTATGCCAACAAGGACCTTTCTCAAGTCTAGTTTTATGTGCTTTATGTTTACACGGAGTTGGCAGCACCGGAGCAGCTAAAGTACGGAGGATCCATTGAGTTACATTGTGTTGCTCAGTCTCTATCTAACGTTATCACGATGTGTTCAAATGTAATCTTGTAAAATGTAGTTTTTGGGGAGAAACTTGAATAAATAATTTTTTTTGATGGAGATGTTTTCACAGCAATATAACATAGATAATATAATAGATAATTATGACCTGTTTAACTTCTTAACACTCGCTCTAAGCAGATTATAATATATAATTAAAACTACTAATGTCAAGATTTTTTGTAATCAATAAAAATACAATCTTTTGGAGGGTAGGGTTATGGATTTCCTAATCATTTGAATTGTGCTTTTATGTAAATACCACTATAGATGACAATAACAAAGTAAAAGGACATTTAGATTTAAAAACAACAACAAAAACGATCTGTATCGGCCGATATGGCTACTCGACAATTAGCAATCTGTATCTGCAGCAAAAAAATGTGATCGGGGATCTCTAAAAGTTATATTTGATCCCTTTTTTTCTGCTGATCCGATCCGTGACTCAAAACCAAACCGTGAGTTTTGTGACCCGTTGCACCCCATCTGAACGGTAACGCATTATATGATCTTGAAAGTGGATCCACAAGAATAATTTATTCTAAACTGAGTGGAATGTTTGTATTTTTATATGACTGAATGAAAGAAAACATCAGAAATGCTCCTTTAGCCTCCGAGTCTCTGAGTGGGCAGCAGGATGTTGTGTGTGTGTGTTTGATTGACAGCTGAGCCAGCAGGAGACACACAGCAGTAAACCACCGCTGACAGACAAACGTTTAGCATCAAAACTGAACAATGTTGACACTTGATGGAGATGTTCCAAAGCTGTTTAAAAATATAATCCTTCAGATTTTTATCATATCGTAAATCACATATTTGGCATTTATTCCACAAGTAAAAGTATGGCTACAGTGATTTATATAAATATACTCATATTGCTTATATTTTTGTACTTAAATTGCTCAGACTCTGCACTTTTCTTAAATCGCTGACATTTATTACTAATCTTTTATCTCTTTTGTGCCTTATTTATTCCTTGTAAATATGTGTGAAATCTTTTTACACGATGCACCATTTGAGGTTGACGCAACTGCAATTTCGTTACGCCTGTATAATGACAATGAAGTTCTTGAATGAATCTTGAATAACAGTAAACATCAAATTTTCATCATGCAATATAAACTGACACGGGAGTTGCTTGTTTTCTGTTGTATTTCTAAAAAGTAGCTGCTTAAAGTGACTTTCCTATCCCCCCACTGATCTGTAATAGCTGTAATTTTGAACTGAACTCTGGTACTTGTATTGTTAATAAGACGTTTTTAGTGTTTTCATATTATTTTGTAGCACTCACTGGGTGTACATGACTTTAGTTGTCATCAACTACTCCCTACTTCTTGCAGGGGTAGCGGGAGACATTGCCACTGGTACAATACTGCACTGTGCTAAAACCAGTCGGTCACACTGGCTTGGTCTGCGGTCACAGAGACGCCCCGCGGTGGCACATTTCCTCTGTCCCACACTCATGACACTTTCTAACAAAATGTGTCATGATGAGTCCACGATTGTTTTTTACATCTCTGTCTGCGCTCAGCGTCTCCTCTCCTCATCCTTCTGTGTGTGCGAGTGTAGGCGGTACGTTGGCTGGCCCTCTCTCCCTAAACGGCGGCGTTTTGAGGCTGATGTGTCCGTGCGTTACGCACCGCCTCTCTGGCAGTAACCAGCTGCAAGCCTGTTCGTAATTCAGCCTCCAGGGGATTCCTCGCAGCCCCTTTTGGTGCGAGCAATACAGGTTTCATTATTTATCAACACACGTTTATCATATTTAATGTTTATTATAATATGATGAATGTTTATCATTTTGGGTGTGCACAAAAGCTCATTTGGTGAAAAGAAACGGAGCGATTTGTCTACAACGATGCATAGTGTTGACTCGTGGTTTTCATGGTCGACTGTTCTGTCAAACCCCTACTGGGTGAACAGTTTTCACAGTTTATTGTCCTACTTAGATCGAGCAGTGACCTGCTTGGATGGGATATGGTTTGTTCATCTGTCCAGCCTTCTAAATGTTAACATCCATCTCAAACACGGCCACGTTTTCTTCCCTCGGTTTTCTATACAAGTCAGAAAAATGGACTCACAAGAATATTTTCATTGAGACAAAAATGTTAAGCCCTTCTTCAATATTTTGTGAACTAATCCTGCTCATGCCCAAGAGAAATGAACATTTAGTATGCAGAGAATGGCAGTTAGGTAGCGGTTCCTCCTGAATGCAGAATTGGAGAACACATGTACAGTATGTGGAGGGATTGCTGCAGATGGTGGGAGTGGGTTTAGTCGCTCACTGTATGTATGTGTCTCATGTCTTTAGAGATCAGATTGCACAGAAGTGGGTGGGCTGTCAGCTAGACTGCAGGCTTTTCAAGAACCATCCACAACTGTGCTGCCAAAGTGATGCAACAACGTGTTTGATTCTCAGCAAGAACCAGAGAAAAAAAAAAAAGAGCTCCATTGTAGGAGCAATTTGTTGGTGTTTTTGTTACCTCTGAATGCTCCTCAGCACGCGCCACCTCTTCCTGCAGGAGGTTCTGCGCCGTCTGCAGGCTGTGCTTCTCGACGTGAGGCTCTGCAACGACAAAGAAACATCACTGATGCATGCGGAGGGAGGAAGATGAGGTCTGAGCTGGAAGAAAAATCCAGTAACCAAGAAACCGCAGCAGAGAAAATTATTTTCCAAATCACAAAAGAGCCTTGAGGGTATGTGCTGACGAGGAGATGGTGGTGATGGGGTGGACAGTTGTTGGCCAGAAAAAAGGGAAAACAGGGGTTGCAGATATTAAACTTTTAGCTATTTTGGGAAGCTGGTCTTAGTTTGGTTTGACCACGAAACCCATTTCGGAGTCTCATTTTTGCCATCTACTCACATTACTTTCTAAGATGCACCAGTTTGCAGTCAATAAATCTATAAAACTTCAACAAACAATTAGTCCTCCATGCTCTCTACTTCAACAAGAATGCCTGAGAGCTTCATGTTCGCACACAAATACCATGTTTGAATTATTTATGTTCATGTCAATATAATAAAAAATGCAAGGCGCCTTAAGATAAAGATCGAGGCAAGCAGCTCAGAAAACCACATCAAGTATAATCTGCCACAGAACATTCAAAGCAGCTCATGTCAACATTAAATCAGGATAAAGCAAGCAGTGACACGATGTCATTGTGATGCATTAGGTCAGCAAACTATCAGGAGACACTGATGAGCACTGAATGCTCAGTGATGGGTGCTCGCGATGGACATTTCCACCTTTGTTTTCTCTTCCATGTAAATGTATCTAACCTGGAGGTTTATTTAAAACCTGTTAAAACCATGGCCAGCACGATGTTGTTATTACTGATAGGAACGGTGGTCAAAATTACAAAATGTGACCGAAGTTGTAAAAGAAAATGAAGGAAATCCCCAGAGCCTTGAAATATATTAATAAATGTTACTTATCTAATATTTCCTAAGGACATGACTTACGTTAAATTAAAACAAACCTTTGCTGTTGATGGAAATCTTAAGAGATTTAAGATTGCCGACCATGAACCACAACATTTTCATTTCCTGTCATCGCTCTACTCCTAATAAAGCTAATAAAGCTAATAAAGCTAATAAGTAGAGGATTTCATATTGTGATGGAGAGTTGAAGCTCAAGGAGGCAATTAAAGCCGAGTTTCCACCAAACGTTCCTGGGACTTTTTGATCACTAAAGGAACTAAAAGGTTCCTTCAGCCCACTGTTGTCTGCGTTTCCACCGCGGTCTAAAGACCTGCGAAGGTTAGACAAATTAGTCCGCTGACGTATGAAAAATCAACATGACATGAGACGAGGGCTGCTGGTGGTCACAGTGGTAAACACACTCTGCAGCCTGCAGTTCAGTGTGTCTGCTTGTTTCATCTAAAAAACGATTTTGTCTCAGTGCGACGACGTTTACTGCTGCATATACTCACTGATGCACAATGGATGTAATGAATGAAATGAATCTAAGCGCGTCTGTCTCCACGGTAAATCATCTGTTGAGTGTTTGATTGTTATATATTTATGCTTTAGAACGTCACCACTGTGAAACAATCAGAAAATAACTTTTCTTTCTCTCATTCACACTATGAAACTAAGAGAAATGTTCTCCCCTCGTCCTAAATCGATACTAGAGTACTTCCTTGTTTTATGAATGACGCGGTACCCGAGTTCAAGCAGCGGTGCTGTGTGTGTTCGGAAGTTCCTGTACTTTCAGAAAGTACTACCCCCTGACCATGCAGGGCCTTTTTGGGGGCTAAAATGTCCCCTGAACTAAATCTAGACGCTGGTCCCTGTGGTGGAAACACAATGAGTTCTTCAAAAGGTTCCTAGTCCTAGAGGAAAGTTCCTGTGGTCGAAACCGTGCTTAATGTACTTCGTCAAACTACGCCAAAAAATGCACTCCTTCTCGGAGTCATAGCTCAGTAAAGCTGAACAAAGATTCACGCAAGTTTCTTGGAAATAAGCATGAAAAAATAACAACTCGACTACAGAAATCTTAGTCGACCAAGACCAAAACGACCAAGAGGGGGCAGCCCTATCTATTATTTATTTTGTACTTTCTTTATTCAGCTACTTATCTCTGTCCTTGTGCTGCTGCAACAACCAAATTCCCCCTCTGGGGATCAATAAAGGCTCATTTTATCTCATCTTAAACAAACGTGGCCCAAATCGAGGACCAGCTTGGGATTTACTTATTTTATCATGACAAAAACAAAATTTACACTTGCATACACACAGGAAGCCCCACTAACGCCACGCCTAAGTGACGACCAGCAGATACAGGGAGAAATGGCCACAGCCTGCTTGATAAATATGTATGTGAGTGCAGCTCGTACGCAGCATGTGTTCACCTCCTGGGGATCGCGGTCGGTCGTCATTATGAACAGGCTTGACCCAGCTGACTGCAAAGTGTGTCTTGTCCCTCCATGAGACGCTGCGACAGTCCTGCTAACCCCCCACGTATCAGACTGGGTTCACTGGAGACTGAGGGGCAAAGAAAGGTCACAGTAATGACTCTAATGACTCCGAGCCTCTGGGGGAAATCTCTACAGATAGAGAGAGAATGGACATTGTGTGCAGGCGGTTGTAATTCAGGTTTCTCTTTAAATGCTCCTCACTGAAGTAATGCACCTTGGCAGCCGAATCGTTCGCAAAGATCTTTAAAGGTGATAAAAAGAAGAAGACAAAAAACAGAAGACATTGAATTACCTGGCTACAGTTTTTCCTCGGTTTGATTTATTAGTATGATTTTGTGTGCCAAGCGTCCTTGAGTTTCTTGAAAGGCGCTATATAAGTCCAATTTATTATTATTATTATTATAACATTTCAGCTTCAACAAACCTCACAGTACGTTCTGCTCTCTAACGCCGTCGCCTCAGCATTAATAATCCATCGCTCCACGTTACATTCCAGCGTTCTGGCCATCATTGTGTGAACACGAAGGAGTAAAAAAGCAAGCATGCAGTAAGCAGCGGCCTCGCTCATGACCCCACGCAGCAGATGTGGGGAGATGGGGGTGTAATGAGAGGTGACAGCCAGGCAAACAAATACTCCTACAGCAGCTGTATGTGACCTACATTTGAGGAGGTGGTGGGGGGGGGGGGACCTGCAGGCCAGCGAAGCCTTCAGTATAGAGCTGCACTCACAAGTGAATGGTGTCGATGATGGAGCACCATGTTTCGTCTGGGAGCAGACATGAGACGATGAGGAGGAGTCACACATACTGCTGGCTGGAGCCTTTCACACATGCAGTCTGTCCTTGAAATGTTCAGGAACATTTCCTGCATGGGCTCGTGTGTGAATGGGAGCGGAGGGATCGATATTCAGGGAAATCTGTACCTCAAGACCTCGTAACATTTCTGGGAAAATGCCGGTACGACTGTGTTGTGAATGAAAGCAGCAGCATTGCATGTTAAAGGGTTACATCCGTCGCTTTCACATGGAGCGGACACTCAGTCTGTAAACTGTGATGGATGTTTAAAACAGACAATTTTGGTAATAATTTTATCGTTCCTGTTTGTTTTCTCTCCCAAATAAGTTTCTCTAACCTGGCGGTTTATTAACAAACTGTCGGATCGTCTCACTGTTCGTGTTTGCATTCAGATTTCAACAATAAACTTTAGCAAGTTATTATTACAGACATCAACTATTGTCGATTATCAACAATTTCGTTTTAAGAACTTCTCCAATGTGATCATTTTCTGTTTTCTGTTACTGTAAGTGGAATATCTTCGATGTTGGTCGGACAAAACATGCAATTTGATGACCTGACGTGTCCTTAGGAGTCTCTTTGAGATGTTGTGACAGGCATTTTCCACTTTTGTTTGACATGTCAGGTCCCAAATTATTAATAGATTAATCAAGAAAATTGTTGTTTGTTGAGGGATCACATGGTATCTTATTTTATTATTTAACAAGGCTAAAAGTGTGAAGTCTCTGGTGGCTCCTTGAAGCCTCAATGTTTATTACAAGCCACAAAAGAAAACTTTTCAGATGGAACAAACAACATGTTGACAGATTATTTTTCCACTGGGGACAATGATATCTGCAGCTTATTTCATGCATAAATTGAGATACTTTACTGAGGACCAGAGTGTTCATCAGGGGGAAACTTCTGACTTCATGGAGGCGCTAAATAAACCACAACTATTCTGGGAACAGACGGGTGAACAGAGGGATGGACAGACAGATGGACATATGGACCAACTGACATGGCCTCACTTTAACCCCGCTGTTAAAAGGGTCAGTTCACACAGTAGAAACTATGGAAAACTTATTTTGAAAACATATTTTCCCACTTAACCTCGTTTAGCATCTATCCAGGCAGATAGTTTGGGTATATTTGTTCAGGTTTTGACATTTCTGCTTGTAACGTTTGTGCTGGAAGAACTTTCTACTAATGAAATCGTCCTTATCAGCAACAGATAAGCAACACTGTCCCTATATGTCCACTATAATTCTGTGGATAAAACAAGTGTATTTTGGAGTGACATCATTAAAAAGACAATCTATCTCACATTAAAATTGCATACTTACTAGTGCTGAAATGATTGGTTGATCAACAGACAATTAATTAGCAGCTATTCTGATATTCAAATGTTATTTATTTAAGCAAAAACGTCTCAAATGTGAATATTTAACTGGTTTTCTTCTGTGATTGTATATGAATATCTTCAGGTGATGGACTGTTGGTCGGACAAAACAAGACATTTGAAGACGCCATGGGAACGTTTCACTATTTTTGGACATTTTATATCAAAATGATTTATCAATTAATCTAGAATATAATTAATCCATAATGAAAATAATCACTGATTGCAGCCCTAGATACTTGGATCATTTATCAAGAGTATCAAACTGGTTGCACAGAAAATGAGAAGTTTCTCAGTTTTATATCATTGTAAATTAATTATCTTTAGATTTTGGATGGTTGGTCTGGTAATAAGTTATTTAAAGAAATCAGCTTGGGCTCTGGGAAATGGTGATTTTTCTCTATTTTCCAGCATTTTTACAAAACATAGGAGACCGATTAATAGATAATAATCATTAGTTGCAGTGCCAATATTTACATTAGAGGGGCTAGATATATCCTCTAATGTAAAATATATATATTTTTAAATATTTCTGGATAATTTTCTTTCTTTTTCCCTTTGAGCTAAACCTCCATTGATCTCATAATTCAGTCACAACCCCGTACTCCAGACCGGACCAAACAAATCAAACACGTTTCAAAAATCATGTTGTTGGGCTTCGACAGGACGGAAGTCATTAAAAGTTGAAGAGCCTGTTCCCACAACAAAATAATCTGATCGGCTGTCAGGCACCAGTACGCCTCGAGCCCCGACTGTCAAGATGTCCAGAGAGGTCAGGTTTAGAGTCAGCATTAATACATGGTGTTCTTGGAGGACTTGTTATGTAGGAAACACTGATCGATGTGACAGTTACCGTCGCTGTGTGGGCCGAGCAGCAACCTCTCGGCAAACAGCTGATGTCAACATGTTAATGTAACATGCTAAAGTTAGCGGAGACCTCCAGGCAACTCTCAGATGGAGTACAGGAATAGTTCACCTGGCTCAGATGGCAGATAGAGGATAAAGAGGCTCTGCTACTTCTTATAATCACTTGTGTTTCTGCTGTGATTCGGTCCCTAAAAGCATTCTGTGAGAAAATGCAACCAGTATGCCTAATACTGCTTCTGATAAATACCATCAAAGGTGAGGGTTAGTTTAATATCATGATAGGATGCTAAGGTGGACGTAAGGCCTCAGTAAACTTTCTGAAACAGGCAATCCAACAATCACACTTAGCGGCTGGCCAGAAGGTCTGCAGACGTGTGAAAGTAAGCAGGACTTCAACTTCTGTCACTTTTCATGCGTACAACAGAGTGCAACACTATGAATGCCTCCGGGGAGAGACTGTGAAAGTGTGAACTGCTATCTACATTTGTACAATTCGTTGCGTCGAGACAACAAAGGCACACAGAAGACACAGAGCTCTATTTTAATCATGCAAGCGTGAAGTACAGCTACATTAGTTCATGTAGCACTAAGTGTAAAAGGGCCGGCTGAAGTAGAGTATAGATCGGAGGGTGTGGTGATAAATAAATACAGCCTCAGCCAGTCACATCACTGGTGAGGTATATAGGGTTGTAATGGAATGAGATTTTCATGGTACGATAACCATCTCAGAAAATATCACTGTTTCACGGTATCCAGTATTACACTATTATTTATTATTAGTAGTATTATTATTATGTTTCAGTTACAATGACCCTTAAAGCTTCAGTAGGCAGTATATTTTTGGCATCATTGGGCAAAAATTCCATAATAACCTTTCAGCATATTGTAATTCAAGTGTTCTGAGAGATAACTAGACTTCTGCTCCTCCTCATGGCTCTGTTTTCAGGCTTTAGAAAATCTAGCCCGTGACAGGAGACTTTGACCAATCGCAGGTCATTTCATCGAGAGAGCATTCCTATTGGCTATGCTCCGGTCATGTGACCGGAACTTGGTGTTCCTTCACCAGATTTCTCAATGGCGGCGGCGTCACAAATTATCTCATTTTAAAGCTAAACCGTGCACTACAAGATGATTCTGAAAACATTTGAGGAGAGAAATAGGCATTAACGTAACAGAATATTGATTTATATTTCATCAATGCGGCCTAGTTTGACCGGTCAGAGTTCGGAGTGATTGACAGCCGGCTCTCATAGATCAGCTCTTACTGCTTGTTTTCCTCCGGTCTGTGAAATCTTGCAGATGCCGTTAGGAGCACCGGAGGACACAGAGGCACATGATTTTTTTCAGGTTACCTGTTTCATGTACTACTGTCACGATATAGCGACCGTTTCATAAAAATAACTTTTTTGAATCATATTTGCTCAAATCTCGCCTGAGAACACTTAGAAACCTGATTAAAAAATAGCATTTAACTATAATATGTTATATAACTAAAGCATGTTAGTGTACATGTTAGCAGCACTATAGCATGTTAAATTAATTAATAAAAATTACGAAAAATTCATTAATTCATTTTAAAATAATGTCCTTCGATTATTAACAATTAACATATACTGTAGGTGTTCGACAGCACAGCCAGACTGCTCCTGTCTGTATCTCTAACTCACACACTCACTTATGTCAGTATTTTGAAATAACCTAGATAAGCAAATGTACACGGTATGATAAAGTCACCTTTCATACAATGGCATACCTTGATACCAGTATACTGTTACAACCCTACGTATGACAACAAGACGCATCAAAATGAAGAAACGGCTCCTCCAGGCAATCATGTTGTTGTCTGGATGGTACAGAGCGGCACGACGTGAACACACAGCTCCACAAATCTGCAGCCAGAGGCAGATGTTTAATTAGTAGAATGATGACGATGGGAAAAACTGTTTGTTGAAGCAGTTTACATGATCGCATTAAACAATGCTATTTCAGTCATAATTCTACGGTCTTTCACGTCGTAACTGATGTGGTACAACAGCATTTGCACCGTGATGCATTTTAAGAATAAAACACTGAGCTTCACTAATCCGATGTCTTCCACATAAACAGACAGGATGCCGAGTTATAATAATAGACCAGTCTGGTGTGTGCAGAGGTGTGTGTAGTTATTATTCTGTGGCAGTTTGGTGTCATTTGCAAGTAATTTAATGAAGGTAAACACAGCTGGACGGTTGTGTGTAATGGCACCACAGTGTGACGCTGCACTTCTAAAGTCAGAGGCTGCAGACTTGTCAACATTATCTGTTGTGTCAGATGGCTGCAGGGGTTTAATGAACTAATGAAAGAGAAACTATAGTCAGCTGTGGGCAACAGATACGCTAAGAATCACTAATTTATAGATCAATGCAGACGTTCCTGCTTTAATCACATTACTTATGTTTTGATGCCTAATTTAACACATCTACTGGTTGGAGAGTGTTTCACTTAAAGGGCCAGTCCAGATTTTTATATCATTCTGTAGCTTCCCAGTGGTGTTCCTTATGTATTCAAATCCGAACATTAAAATTTTGGTCAAAGTTAGGGCTGTCAAAGTTCGCAAATTCGTTTTAACGCCACTGATTTTTTTTACCGCATTAACGCAATCAATCTTCCGGAGGTTGCAGCGGGCTCAGTTTTAAAGCTAGAGTGAAGATACTGGTATCATGAAACAAGAAGAACCTAATGAATCCATTGTTACCAACCATGTCATACCAACTTTTCGTGAAGGAGGTTAAATAACGCTCCGAAGTTACGCTAAATTTTGGTGAGGAAAACTGGCATGGCCATTTTCAAAGGGTTCCCTTGAGCTCTGACCTCAAGATATGTGAATGAAAATGGGTTCTATGGGTACCCACGAGTCTCCCCTTTACAGACAGGCCCACTTTATGATAATCACATGCAGTTTGGGGCAAGTCATAGTCAAGTCAGAGCCTAGTTAATTGATTTCCAATAATAAATATATACATACATTTTGCATAAAGCAGCATAATTGCCCACTCCCATGTTGATAACAGTATTAAATACCTGACTAATCTCCCTTTAAGGTACATTTTGAACAGATAAAAATGTGCGATTAAATTTAAATATTTTAATCGATTGTCAGCCGTAGTTTATTTACATTTTAGGCATTAATCTATTATTGCAGCTCAAAGTTCAATGACGTTTTTCGTGCAAATCAATCACAAGAAAGTGGAGCTGCTCATTTATCATGGAGACAATTCTGACATGAGAGAGAGAGACTTTTGCAAGCTTGTGTAAAAATGAATGAAGGTCTGGTAAAATGCAAATCAGGAAGTGGACTGATACGTGAAAAATGAACAGAAATGTCAGTAAAATATCAGTGCACAATAGCTTTTCTTACATCGTCCATTCATGCCTTTAAGCACAACACATTTCCACGTTTCATGCCTGACCTGCCACTCACATCATCTCCGGTCAAAGGCTGCTATATATCAATGCGACTGACTGATGGAGCCATCGGTCGATAATAATGAACACAAAAAGCTGCTAACTCCACCGTACTGAATGGTTATGAGAAACCAAGTGAATAAATGCAGTTTAACATGCCAGGCAGGCGTTCTGCTGCTGATTATACACAAATAGGTCATGGTATTACAGATGGGGCCTTGCAGGGCATGGATGTATCAGAGGCTTGAAAATTAGCCAGCGAGTCAGCAGTGAATTACACCCCTGCAGCACTACAGCCTCATGTTTGTCCTCTGCTGACACGGCGTCGGAGCACGGCAACCTGAGAGGCTTTGTGTTACATCCAACGCGAGTGTGATAACAGCTTCACAGCTCCCTGTGAAACAAACTGCTATTTTCAAGTTCATTCATGAATCTGAACTGAATGCCGCCACGCTCTACTGGGAGAAATAACACGTGTAATCACGGTATCATAACAATATCTATTTTTTCCACCATCTGCTCCTGTGTCCTGTCAATCAAACAGTGTAATCAGCATCATGACATCTTTTTTCCGTACACTCTGTTGTTTGAGTTGTGGCTTGATGATCTTTCCTGGCCTGTTCAGTCATGGTCAATGCAGCTCATGGGATTAATGCTGGCTTTAAGACAGCCAATCTGATGCCAGAATCCATGTTTCTACAAGTGGAAGAGCTCTTCTGACAGCTTTATATTTATATCTATTTCAAGGATTTCTCGCTGTCTTTATTCCCAAATGGAAAACCCCAAGTCCCTAAACACTTTCTTCCACGTCACTGCTAACTCTATTGTTGTTTAGGGGAGGGCTTTCCCCCCCAAATGAAATCCCCACTGTGTAGGTATGGTATAGGACAGCATTAGTGCAGCAACTATGACTGGATGATTAATTGCTTTTATATCAAAATTGTGATTTGAAAGAGTGAAGGCGTTAAAATGGCAAGAGCCTGGATTTTAATTGCAACTTATATGATTAATAGTGTCTTAACAAGCTGTCGAGTGACAGTTTGAGCCGGCGACTGTGGATTTCACCGGTGATAATTGTCACATTTGGTAGACATAACTTGAGTCTATTCTATCGAGCCATATTTCACAAAGCGGCTCCAATCAAACTCTGAAAACACACTGTGTCAACTTTTAATTAGGGGTGTCATGCCACTAATTTCTTTAACGCATTAACGCAATTAATCTTTCGGAGGTTGTAGCGGGCTCATTTTTGAAGTTGAAATTTGAAAAGTGAAGATAGTGGTGTCATATGAAACTAGAAAACCTAAGGAATTCATTGGTACCAACCATGTCACACTAGCTTGTCGCGAAGGACGTTAAATAACGCTCCAAACTTACGCTAAATTTTGGCGAGGAAAAACTGGCATGGCCAGGCTAAATGCAGTACCTGTAGTACCTGTGAGGGTTTCTGGACAATATTTGTCATTGTTATGTGTTGTTAATTTATATATACATACATTTGCATAAAGCCGCATATTTGCCCACTCCCATGTTGATAAGCGTATTAAATACTTGACAAATCTCCCTTTAAGGTACATTTTGAACAAATAAAAAATGTGCAATTAATTTTAATCAATAGACAGCCCTGCTTTTAATATTTTCTAGTAGCCTCTAACATCCCACAATAATGACGACAACAACTGTGGCTGGCAAATTAACTCAGCTGTGGCTAATTGACATTGACCCTGTGAGGTGTTTAGTTAATATGTTCTCTGCACGCTGGTGTCTGAACTATTTACACTCGGCCAAAGATGGATTTGTCGAAGAGGGAAACTGTGAAATCTGGACCTCCAGGATTTGTGGCTGGAGAAACAGCTCGTCCTCTCTGGCTAATGTTAGCTTAAAGGGATAGTTCAGGTGTTTTGACGTGGGGTTGTATGAGGTTCTTACCCATAGTCAGTGTATTACCTACAGTAGATGGGAGTCTGGAGAAACAGACAGGAGTACCAGCACAGGAGCAAAGCAATGTACTGCTGTGGACGGGGGCGGCAGCAAAATGGATTTTAAACACCTAAAAAATCAGTTTAAGTGTACGCTATATTTAGAATATTTTCACTGCTTTACATTGCAGTCAGAACTGAAGCTGTTGTATCCATCTATGCTCTCTTTAAAGCCACCAGACTCCTTTGAAAAAACAGTAATTTTACCTCGCAGAACACAAATGTATCCAAACTAAACAAAGTCACACAATAACACAAACAAACTAACCGACCAAGGCAGCGGTAGACCAGCAACTCCAGTGTTCTGCAAGGAAAATTGCTGTTTTTTTTCCAATGGTCTGGTTGCTTTGGCGAGAGCACAGACAACGGCTTGAGTTCCCCGTCAGAGTAAATAGACTGTCTAGCTGTTGTAAGTGACTAAATGAGTAATGTTATTGCTAATGAAATAACGTGAGCTCAATTGATACATTTTTCTATTCAGAGGTTGACTTTTGTCTGAGGAACACAGGGAGGATCAACAACAAGCAACTGCATTGTTACCTGATTCAAATAACGTCAAAACAAGATAAAAGATCATTCAAATCACTCAGCCCTCGCGGCAACAACAGGGAGAATCCTCGCAGGCTTCCCACCTGCAAACAGCCAATTATGTTGGAACGAACAACCAAGCCGAGAGTGTCTCTACCGGGTATCAACCCCCCAGGTATTTGAGCTGGTAGACAGGAAGTTTGCCCCTGGGCATTGTCTGACAGCTTTTACGTAACTGCTACAGACTGAGAGTAACACCCTCAGCAAAAGTGAATCTGACCTGACAGCCCATAAATATCTAAAATATGTACAGCAAAGTTACGAGAAACAAAGAAACATTCAGATCTTTTACATCCTTCAAACCCACAAGCGACTTGAGTATAATGCTTCTATTCAAATCTGAATATGGAAAGTCCCAAACAAAAAGGCTACTAGACACCATCTGCACTTTGTTCTCCAGTCAGCTGGGCTCCCAGAGGAAGCGAGTATAAAAGCCTCGTCTCCCGGTTCACATTCACTTAGTTCTGGTACGATGGCAACAAACAATCCCATTCTGATGACCACACCCAACATCACAAATACAAGTATGAAAATAAGACTCAGCAAGTCCAGTCCTGTAGTGGGAGGTTCAGATGTTGACCTCTAAACGAGTGGGTTGGTGGAGGATTTACTGTGTGGTCGCCTGG
Source organism: Adelosebastes latens (assembly GCA_916700685.1). Classification (NCBI taxonomy): domain Eukaryota; kingdom Metazoa; phylum Chordata; class Actinopteri; order Perciformes; family Sebastidae; genus Adelosebastes; species Adelosebastes latens. The sequence continues at coordinate 47,347 of CAKAKR010050316.1, forward strand.
GTAAAAGCTCAATTTGATGTTATATTTCATGTATTTTTTGGTCATAAAAAGCCATGTCTGCACACGTTAAATGTAAAACATGGGTTGACACATGGATTAGAGGAAATAAAAGAAAAAATGTAACATGTAATCAGTAGACTAGAGAAGTCAAAAAGCTGAAAACATTCCATGGCAACAAATGATCCGCCACAGACTGCCTACAACAGTTTCACTAAACTGATGAAAACATGATTACATAGCTAATAAATGGTGTTAATGGTGCTATTTCATGTGTCCTGATCTTATTTTATCTTTAAAAATAAAGAAACCATGATCCACACTCTTTATATACAGAGTATCGTCCTTACAACAGCCCCATACACACCACTTCAACATGTAGGGAAAGTGGCCACATGGGAATGTGAATACAGCAAACACCACCGACACATGGTGCACATGGTCGTGGACATATCTCTAGCTAAAAACAAATATCAGTTACTCTATTTTGTGCGTTCTGGTTGCCTGCAGCTGCAGCTGTCACCTGAAATATTAGTACTGTTAACTGTTTTTAATATGGACTTCTAACTGTATAACTGCTAAATCTAGAAAGAATCTCTCACTCTTTGATTCACAGTTAGTGACACCATAATCTGACAGTGTGTGCTGATGTTTTAAATAGCTCTGTGGCTGTGCTAAAAATATCTCCCAGTGATCCGAGACTGTCAACATTTGACCCCATTAATATTTTTTAAAAATAGGCATCTGGCAAAATAAATACATACCTAATGTTGCTTTTTATCTCAGAGTGATTTTTTGAAAGCTACTTTTTAAAGAAGTGACAAAATGATCACACATAACACATCTGCAAAAAGTTCACTGACAACCTTCTTCTTTGTTTTCTCTACAATATCCTCTCTCGCATCTTCCATACAATAGCATCTATTTGAAAGCATTGTTTTTATGGTTATGTTTAGGCACTTAAAGCCCTTCAAATGCTTCAAAAACTAGCATGGCCATTTTCAAAGGGTCCCTTGACTTCTGACCTCAATATATGTGAATGAAAATGGGTTTTCTGGGTACCCACGAGTCTCCCCTTTACAGACATGCCCACTTTATGATAATCACATGCAGTTTGGGACAAGTCATAGTCAAGTCAGCACACTGACACACTGACGGCTGTTGTTGCCTGTTGGGCTGCAGTTTGCCATGTTATTTTTTGAGCATATTTTTATGATAAATGCAGTACCTGTGAGGGTTTCTGTATTTGTCATTGTATTGTGTTAATTGATTTCCAATAATGCATAAAGCAGCATATTTGTCCACTCCCAAGTTGATAAGAGTATTAAATACTTGACAAATCTCCCTTTAAGGTACATTTTGAACAGATAAAAAATGTGCGATTAATCGTGATTAATCATGGACAATCACGCGATTAATCGTGATTAAATATTTAAATCGATTGACAGCCGTAAAACCCCAAATAATAGACCCGCCATTTAAAAAACAGGGTCAACTGTGTGTGTGTGTGTGAAGGGGATCTTTTATCTCAAAAGTTTAGAAGTCAGAGACGATGATTAGCATCTAGGCTAGCAGCAGAGAGAAGCAGATGCCAATAATAGTTGTGAGAAACTGTCTGAAACACTCAAGGTCTCAACTCCACCTAGGGACCACAACCACACCACACACTGCCAGCTTTCTCTGGTCACAGATCCCCATCCACCAACCAGCAGGATGTATTAAACAATACAGCTGTCTGCCTTGATCCACTCCACAGTTTGTCTCTGCTGTGATCACTCGCCTCGAAACAAGGCCCTCATCATTCATCTTTTCTTTTTTCCCTCCTCCTTTGTTGCAGCGAATGAGAATCAGATGTTTTGCGGAGGAAGGACGGACCCCCACCCATCCTGCTCTGCTGGGGAGGTGGGAAAGCATCTGCTCGCACACATCGACAGGAAGTTTAACATTCCACCCAACTTCCATCACAGGCCGGCAGCTGAGGCCACAGCGCAAAACCTGGCAACGTCTTTTCATTACAGCTAACCAAGAACTGCTCCATAAAAGCTAACAGTCATAAACAAGTAGCAGTTGACATTACCTCTGGAAATTAATGCAGCAGGATTTATTTTATCACCTGCTCTCGGCTTGGCTCTGTACACTGGGAAGAATTTCTAAAGCTCGCCCATGAGGCTTAAAATTTAGGGCTGAGGCTTAAGAAGACATCCTCTGGTGCTGCCCCATAGCCGCCCCGTCAAAAGCATGACTTGCCTAAACAAAGACAAGGCCCCTTTCACCCCGCAAATTCCTTGACAACTGCTGCAAGCTTCCTGCTGGCATTTGATATGCTCCATTTCGTTCCCATGACCAAGAACTGCAGTCACGCTGAGGCTTTTCGCTGAGCGGTTGAAGGCTCGTCTCACTGACGCTCTGAAGCTTTTCTGTACTCTGATGTGAAACGTCCCGTATTCTCTGCAACCAGCCGGAGTGTCACAGCGAGTCAAAAGTGATTGAATTTTGCTTTCTATGTCTCAAAGCGCGCAGTAAACGCGGTACGTCTGCAATTACAAGGTAAGACAATGAGGAGCCACTGTGGGATATCATGTATAATTAGTTTTGACCTTCAGTGGTTAGGACGCAATCTTCAGCTTTTCTTCTTTTGGTTTATTTTCACTGACGTCTACATAAAACCTTATGAGAGCTCTGTGGCTGTTTAACTAAATAAGGACTACAACAAGGTCATATAGAAAAAGGTCCTTTTAGGAAGCAGCTCCACTCTCACTTAGCGAGCCATATTTACCCATCCAGTCCTGGAATCTGAACCAGTGACCTTGTCATCACAACCACACTCCTCTTGACTTATGTCTCGTTCACTGGCGTCCTATATGAAACCAGAAATACACCCCCCACCCCAGCACCCCTCCTCCTCCTCCTCTTTGTCTCATCAGCAGCGGGTCAAACTCACCAAGCCGACTCCGTTTTTCCCAGCATGTGGTTGCCAGGTTGGACAGCTCCCGGTATTTCTCCGCCAGTTGGAGTTTGCCGTTACAGAGGCGGGGTCGTCGGGCGAGGCTCTCCTCGGCCAAGCTCCGATTGGTCGCCTGCAGCGTCTCCCTGTCCACTTGGAGCTCCTGAAACTGAACAGAAGTACAAAGTTAACAAAATGTCAGATTAGTCTCTCATACATGAGTACGTTGTTGCCCAAAATTATGTAAAGGACATTATAAATCCCCTTAACATACATGTGGATTAGGCTTTTATTTTGAAGGGCATTGTTTCAATCTGCAGTTTCCACTGGAAGGCGTGCATTTTCATCGCTCTGTTTACTTACAATAATTTATTTTTGCGATACATCAGACTGACACATACCGGTACTTCATAAACAGTCAAGTCCACGCCCCCTTTTGGGGGATAGAAAACCGAAAATCCCATAGACTTCAATGCAATTTGAAGTATGTTTGGATTGTAACTTTCGTATGCATTCATCTCTTGTTAAACAAACGATTGTTTTATACACATGTCTAACTTATTTTGCGATCTTGCCTGAACCTGAACATTCGCGATACCTTAATAAATGAAGGTTGATGGCCGCCATGTCCCTTCAGTCTTCCCCCGTCAAACACAATGGACGGATATTGCTTATCCAGACATCTCTACATATTTGATTGAATCCCGTTGGGCTAAGTGTTGTCTGTAAATAACCAACATGTTAATAGCCTACTGTTTGATCTATAGGCTGAGATTTAGCTTGAGACGACAGTCTGATGCTGTTATAACGTTAATGTATGACTGTATTACTGCAGCAGACTCCCACTAAAGCTAACGTTAGTTAGTCATGTTCGTCACTGTCACCAGCATCATTTAGCCATTTACCACACTGACAGTGAATATTCACGTATCGTCTGAGCCTCAGATCTCAGAGTGAAATCCTCGGTTAACCCGCTACACAACAGCTTTTCATCATTTTCTCTCATGTGACAGCGAGTTTCTTTCCCCCAAAAGGGAGCGCAGCCTCAGAGATGATGCCATGCTGGTCTGGTCTAGTCTATATCTGGAGCTATAAAGCCATGCTGGTCTGGTCTATAGCTTGGAGCCATAAAGCCCCTCTATTAGATCTTTTTTATGACACAGCAGGGGAACAAATCGGAGATCAGCATTTTTGGATTTATTGTTGGTGTAACCAACTACACAGCAACTCTTGGGCGTAGCGTTATTACTATTAGCGGTTTGTTTAAAGTAGAAGTTTGGAGACATGTTTCAACTTCTTCTGTTTACTCTGTTACCGTCTATGAGGGACACAGGATTATCTTTGCACAAAAGGGGACGTGGTCATGAGAGCCTACTCTGGATGACGTATTGCCGGTCTGATGCATACATTAAAGCTGCAATGATTACGCAAATAATCCATCAGTTGATCCACAGAAAATTATTCTGCAAGTATTTTGATATTAGATCAATTGTTCAAGTCCTCTTTGAAGCAAATAAATGTGAGGACTTGTTGCCTTTCTCTCTTTTATATCCTTGTAAATCGAATATCTCTGTTGATTGGACAAAACAAGACATCATGTTGAGCTCTGGGAAATTGTAATGGACATTTTTTTCCTGACATTTGATGGATTGATTGACCTTGTTCGTGGTTTTATAGAGGCACTGGAGATGTCCTTGTTCCCCAGCTGTTATTTATATTTCTGTGTGAGTACATTGAGAGAGATGCAAAAACCAGAGTCAAATTCCCTGTATGTGCACAGGGCAAATAAATCTGATTCTGATGTTTTGTGTCTCTACAATTGCAGGAAAGTTATGTTGGTGCCTTGCAATAAATTGCTGAAAGAGAGTCCCGGTGGTTTTTGTTTCCTACACAACATAACACAGAGTTAGACCCACTATAGTTGCATGAGTTCATCCAACCTGAATGAGCCCAGAGTTGGGAGGAAATCACAGCTGGACTGAGACAGTTTTCTGTGTATTTGAAGCCACTGGGAGCTGCCTGATAATAACAGTCTGAATCACTGTCACGGCAGACTACTTTATCTTCTACTGCTGGCAAATGGAGGCTGCACAGGACACTGAATCACCTGAAGGGGAATGCACCTGCCTAAGGAGGGAAGAGGTTCAATCAGTCACATAATTCTCCACGTACATCACACCACAACCAGGATTACACTGGTGTCCTCCCAGTCACAGGCCTGCTTCTCAAACCACCATCATCATCATCAATGGTCAAACTAGACGTTGACTTCAACAGAGTCCAGGAACGTGGTTGATTTTTCTGAGCTTTCAAACTGTGAATAAAGGCATCAGCCAATCATGTTGTGCAGAACGGGTTGAGCTGCGTCTATATTTATGAAACAACAACAAAGAGGTTCCGTAGTCCGAACCAAGACAGCAATCTTTATTACTCCTTTCAACCTTGACAAAGGCAGCGCAGAGCAGATCCACTCCTTCTGTTCTTACCTTTCACAATAAAAGCCCTAGACATACAGTATTTGCGGGCGAGTATTTCACTTTTTTGTGTCGTTTATTCGTCATGCCCCCACTGTGTAAAGGTCTTTAGGCAAAATATCTAATTTCTGCAGAACGAGTGCTTTTACTCTTGATACTTTAAGTACATTTTGCTGCTAGTAGTCTACTTCTGGACTTTAAGAAGGAAAAGAAAGAAGAAGACATAATTTATTGATCCCCGAGGGGGAAATTCAACTTTTTGACTCTGTTGTTATTTTTGCACATTACACACACAGGCCCGAAATACATACACACATGCTCAAACATGCTTTAATGGAGAAACCCTCCGGTTCCCTCTGAAATACTGGCCTTGTCATTTAATAAGCCTAATATTATATTTCATGTAACAAGTGGAAACCCTGAGCCTGAAAGAGTTTATTGCTTAAACATGCTGTTTAGATTGAGGGATGGTGGTCTGGGTATGTCATGTGTATATGGGGGGGTGGCTGGGTAATCGCTGTCACTAGACCATAAGAAAGCTATAAATTATTAAAAGGAATGCCACTCCCTTTAAGTCGTGCCAAACAATACTGTCACGGCATCGCTGTAGAGAAACAGTGGGTATCTCAAAGCCACTTTGTGAAGCTTCACCCTGTAAAAATCTGAATCCTCTGTGACTATCCCATCAAGTCGCAGCATTCCTGTGATTCTGCCCGGCCGGATACTTTTCTTGCTCAATTGCCTTCTTTCAGCAGTCAGTCACTTTGAGCCTGAGGGCCATTTCATTGAGTCCAGTGTTGTACGGTGCATCTGTCTCACATTTTACGGGTCATCAAAAGGATGTACGAGGCCCAAGTTCGGAGGAATTTGCAGAATGTGCCCTGTAGTCAAAAGAAGGTCTGTCTGGGTGCAGAAAGAGACGCTACAAAACTGTTCATTCTGAAAAATGTTCCTGTGAGAATAAAGATAACACAGACTTAAAGCTCAATCATCCGTCTCTTTTTTTTCTTAAAGTCAAAACGGACGCTCCATTTCCCGCTTTGGCACGTACGCCCCTTTTATCAAACAACAACAACTGCTGCAGTCTTCGGGGAGAGAGTGGTTTTTGTGTTTTGATGCACGGGCTGTAAAGCCGGGCTGACAGTGTTTACCATCCCTGACAAATGACACTTGGGGAGCACTTAAGTGTTGGGAGATCTGCACCGGCGACGACGGCGAGGAGCAGCAGCAGCGCTGTTGTTTTCTGCGGTTCAACGTGTCTGACCACATGAAATGCAGTAAATAGGTGTTTGTCTTTTATCTTAAATGAGGCTCAAGTTTAATTAGGCTTCTGCAGTCCGAAGGCATCAATTTAACTTTCAGTCTGAGTTGAAAATGACGGGTGGCAAAAGTCTTTTCCATGAAAGAGAATTCTTCATGTGATGCCAGCCCTGTACTCAACTGAGAGGACTGAAGGACAGGCTTGATAATGCTCTCTTTGTACTATTTGGGACGAGTTTAAAGCAGCTATGATCAATATTTTTATGACAAAACAATTGATCAAACGACTGTGTGTAATGTGAAAGGTGTCTGAAAGTTTTTACGCTACCTGCTCAGCATTAAACAACATACTCTAGTGGAGCATTTAGCAGCTAGAGTCATATATTTCTACACCAAAACAAGAGCTAAAAGGAGACATACATTCATCAGGTGGACAGAAACATGACTCCAGATAAATGCTAATGTTGCTCTGTAACTGCTGGATGTGTAAATAGGCAACTGTTTTGCAAACAAGTTCACCATGCCAACATTATAGGGAGATATTATGTCAGTGTTTACAGCTTGTTATTGCAGGTTTAAAAGGAAATTACACCATCAGGTACAGTAATTCTGTACATCATTAATTTGTAATGCTAATGGATATTAACTTGTTTTTTCAAATGACTGCATGCCCATATTTGTTGTATACATATGTTTAAATAAGATATGTTTGTACCGTGCATAATCACAAATTGAACTTGGAAAAAAGTCATTTTTGTGTTTTGGTTTTTGTACAGTGGTGCAGTGGTCTGGGCAGGGCCTTTCTGTGTGGAGTTTGATTGTTCTCTACATGTTTGCGTGGGTTTCCTCTGGGGTCTGTGGATTCATCCCACCACTACAACATGTATCCCCCCGGGGCGCTGTGAATAGGGGGGTTGTGTCAGGAAGGGCATCCAGCGTAAAACCTTTGCCAAATCAAATATGCAGATCAATAAATCTAATCTCAGATGATCCGGTGTGGTGCCCCTTAACAGGAGTAGCAGGAAGACGAAGAAGAAGAAGATTTCTAGAGGTGCTAGATGTCTTACAAATATGCATTCTTTTGTGAAAGTCAAAGTATATTGGAGTAAAACCCTTTGCGCATTTGTGTTGTTGAGCTTGAGAATGATGCTTTTTTGGAATGTGAGTTTTGAAAGCTACGATAATACGCAAGGCAATTAGCGTGCTTTTGGCGTGTCATTTGTACGCCATGTAGTCTGTACTGACTGCGATGTAAACGCATCCGCGTAAATATGTCACGTTCAGAGCTGGTGACTTATCTTGGAAAACGGTGAATTGACGTTTTTATACTTTGGCTTTTGCACGTGTGATTGTCAGATGAACAAGAAGAAGATTTTTAGAGGTGCTGGGTGATTTTGTTATCTCTGGACAGACCCAGGATAGCCGTTTCCCCCTGTATCCAGTTGTTAAGCTAAGCTAACTGACTGCTGGTTATATTTTATTGATAGATATGAGAGTGGTGTCGACATTCTCATCCAACTTTCTTTAACCATTCCTTTAAATGTTGTCTAAACACAAGCAGCCATACAAGAACTAAATATAGTCTCAAAATGCTAAATTTTGGTTTAAATCTGGAACCATCTGATCAAAGAATACGCAAACAGAACTATGAATCTGTCAATACCAGCTTTTGGTGCTTTTTGATACTCAGTATTGCAGATGTGTTTTATGTACCCTTTTGATGACTTTTTTACTAGAGCTGCCCTCTCTTAAGGCTGGCCCACCCTAAAAGATTTTTCAAATCTTAACAGATGTTGAAAATGTGAGAGAGCACACACAAAGACATGTTCTGTTAAATTTAAAGGTTTTGTTCCTATAGTGTGTGAAGAGCAACGATTTGGCCAAAATAGCAAACCACACACGAACAGATTCATTCAAGAACAATAAGAGTCCCCACTAAAGAAATCTTGCAAAATCTCTTGCAATCAAACGTGACTTCAGTGTAAACACACACGGCGGACGACAGGCAGGAAGAATTAGCGATGTTAGTTTTTGCACTACTTTGTACTGAAAATTCACAAAGCAAAAGTTATGAAGTCATGGAGACACGTTAATGAAACACTTGTGTTGTTGCCACAAATCAACAAGTTGCATTAGCTCATGCATCAGCCGCGGCCGCCATGACGACGCCGGATGTCCTTCCTTCTTCAGTCAGCTTGGTTCTCAATTGGCTATTGTTCTTTACCACGAGACTGCGTCATCGGCTGTCCTCGGGGTTCCCCACTAACAACAGGTTAAATATAATATATATAATATAATATTGAACATGTTTAATATTTACGATTAAAATCAGTGTGGCCAGGATGGACTTCAGAGCTGATCGGGGAATGTAAAAAACACTCTTAACATACAGTACCTCACACCACGGTAACATCTGGAAACATCAAAATTACTAAAACGTTGTTTTGGTCTTAGCCAACTAAGATTTCTTTAGAAGATTTGACATTTTTTGTGCTTTTTTCATGCTGAATGACTGGTAAACACCAAATTTAAAGTGGTGCTTTTGTGTGTTTCTTTGTGGAGAAACTCTGTTTTACAGATCTGTTGATTGAATAAAAATCAAATAAAAATTGTACGAATGTTGTTGTTTTCTTTCTTTGTTAAGAAAGACCTCCTTAGCTTCAACAAAGCCTGATGCTACCTGATTTTTCAGATCATTACACTGGAAATAACATAACGTGACATGTATGTTGTTGTGTGTTTAAGTTATTAATGAGAATATGACGAACGCTATAAGATGATGAATCGTCATGAATGATTAAACCCAGTGGTTTACATAACATTCATCATTAACATGAGATTAATGAAGCGTCCTGCTCATATGGAGATGAAACACGTGAAACCAGCCAACCATGATAACATAGAGTACATATTTTGATATATTCTATGTACAGTAAAGTAGACAACATCTCTAGGAGACAGGCTACTTATAGGATTAATGCCCTCTGCACAAACACAAGCTCTGTATTATTAGTTAATGACAGATTGGATGAATAGTTGTTAAAACACCCCGGAGCTCTCTGGGTCGTCTCTCTGAGTCACACGGGTCTGCTCCCAGAGGGGGGGTGAGTATTGTATGACCTCTTGGTGAGATCCAACCAGTGTGGCTCCATCATCCCAGTTTATTCACAGAGCCAGGTTTCAAATGTCACATCCTGCAGGCGCCAAGAACCGGGCGAATGAGTAATGAGTCTTTCTTTGTTTTCTAGGCAAAAAAAATCCCATTCAGCTTTTAGCGTCTTCATAAATCAGTTGAAGACAGCAAATGTGGCTCTCAAAACTGGGTGGTCCAGCATTAATTTCTTGATTATTAAACTCTCCAGATGCACAATTGCAGTGAGAAGAACATGCATGACAATGACAATCCCACCCAGGTTATGTTTCAATGCACACACTGTTGTTGTCACTCCACCCATAGCTGAGAAAGCAATGCAATTCTATAGTCTAGTGAATCCTGACTGAGACCCCTTTCTGTTTGAGCACCCCCTCCAAGGAAAACCTAATCAAAATGGGGCCCATGAAAAAGTTTGGGTAACCACTGGTACACCTTGCATGTGTGTATGAGTGTGATTGAGTGACAGAGAGAGGGATTCAGTATCAGGAAGGTCATCATGTAGCCCCGAAACGTGCCTCTCTGACATGGAGAGTAAGAACACACGTGGAATTCCTTTAAAAAAATCTGCAATTTTTAATTTGAAATGTTAATACTCAAAGCTACATTCATGAAAGCATAACTCTTAAGATGTTTTCTGATTGTCAAGAGACCACTGCTTAATTCGGCATTAATATAACACACAAAGAAGCAACGTAATGCAGTGAAAGTACACTTTTATTCAGAATTAACTCTCACCAGGGAGAATAAAGCACGTGGAATTCCTTTAAAAAATCTGCAATTTTTAATTTGCCATGTTAATAATCAAAGCTACACTCATGAAGGTATAACTCTTAAGATGTTTTCTGATTGTTAAGAGACCACTGCTCAATTCGGCATTAATATATTACATAAAGAAGCAACCTTGCTGCAGTAAAAGTACACTTTTATTCAGCATTAACTCTTCTCACAGACGTATCTTTTTGAGGGATGACTGGGGACGACCAGTTGTAAAAGTTGATATTGTATTAAAATAAGTCTTGCTATGTATACTAAAGTAATGCCGAATTTAATAGTGTGCCTTAAGTAGTCTAATAGTATATCAAATAATTTTCTACCTCATGTGCAAGTCCTCTAAAAGATGCAGAAACGCTTAATTGCCAGATTTTTAAACGGAGTTTGGCGTAAGCACTCAAGGCACATAACGGCGCGTTGGGGGTCTTCAACACCTCGATGTGATGCTTCCTGCACAATAAAAACGCGTGTAGAATAAAACAATCACCTTAACAGACCACACACATAACCCCATTTGTGTTTTATCTTCCTCCAGTAACTAATAATGCACCGCATATATTAGGAGACCAGGGTTCATGATGGAAAAACCTAATTGGAAAATCACAACCACTCGCCACGCAGACAATCGATGAGCCATGTCAAAGCGGATTTTGCGTCAATTAAAATGACCTAAATTGCTCATTTTTCAGCGCCGAATTAAAGATAGAAACGTAAAATGTGTGAAGAAGCATCGTTATGTGTGATTAAAGGTGAAAGAAGAGGTTTAATAAAGCGTTAAAAACAGTGTAAATTGGCTCCTTTAGGGGTGAACAGAGAGGAGATTCTACCTCACCTTCTCATTGAGTCCGAGGATTTGGTCCATTTTGTCGTCGTTTTGTAGAAGCTCTCTCAGCTCACTTGTGCTTAAAGCCCTGTAGCCGTCAGGACAAGAGTTGGACTCCTTCAAGTTGGACATTTTAATCCTTTAAAATCCTTTAAATAACGACGTGAAGACGTGTTTTTTAAGAAACATAAAGTACCGCACAGCGCAGTGGAGAGGAGGTCACATCTTACAGCTCTCTCTGGAATGTGATGCGATCAGATTCAGCCCGCATGCAGGAGAGCAGCGTCAAGACGTCACCAACCGTCAACCGCTACACTTCCTGTCCACGCCTTCAGAATAAAACACGTTTGAGTACATATTTCAGTACATTTCATATTAATAATAATAATTATTATTATTATTATCATTATCGTTATTGTTATTATTGTTAATAATAATAATAATAATAATAATAATGATAATAATAATAATAATAATTACACTACAATTACTTTTAATTAAAAAACATATATTTACATATATATATATATATATACAAATGGGGTTATTTGTGTGTGTATATATATATATATATATA
>CAKAKR010050318.1:0-11064 GCA_916700685.1 Adelosebastes latens
AGAGAGAGAGAGAGAGAGACTTCAGGTAGGAGAGAGAGAGAGAGAGAGATGAGAGAGAGAGATGAGAGAGAGAGAGAGAGAGAGAGAAAGAGAGGGAGAGGGAGAGAGAGACTGCAGGTAGAGCTGGAGAGAGATCAGGTCTGACACTCTTCTTCTCTACATGTGATGAAGCCTTTGAAACCTCCGTCATTGCTCCATGTTTAGTCTGATGTAAATGTGTAAATGCAGGTAGAGTGATGGTGATACGATCAGCTGGTCAGATCTCAGCTATGAATCTGTACAGTCATCGTCTTCTGAAGACTAAAATCCACCCAGAGAGACCAGCAGCTGATACCAGGTGTAAATTATAAAACTACTGTTGCGTTCGGGTGCTCCATGTAAACTCTTAATGTGCGTTCCATTACCCATACTACCATAGTATTTAGTATACCAGAAACATACATATACATATACATACAGTATGCCAAAAATACCAGGAGGTTCTACTACATCTACATGTTCTGACCCACAATCAGATATAAGAGCAAGAGGGTCAAAACTCAAGGTGCAGTGTTGTGAAGAAGTAGTATCCCAATAGTATGCAAAGTGAATGCAACAGTACGTACTTTGTAAGGGAAGCTGCACTAGAAGATGAGGTTTGTAATGTAGCCTCAGACTGAAGCTGCATGTGACCTTCAGAGGAGTCTGGAGGGCGGAGCTGAGTCATCAGGAAGATCCAGCTCACCTGGACTGATCCAACCTGAAACACACCTCTTGGTCCAGCTGTAGGAAGTACCTCACAACACCTAACTTGAGAAATCTAAAGTTTTTATCTCGATGTCTTGGAGTCTATTTGGAACAAAACATCTTCTCATATTTAACATCACTGCAGCAGCCTGATGGAAGAGCCAATCCAAGGTAAACACATGGAAACATTAAGAAGCCATAGCTGCTCTATTCTGGGTCTGATTGTGATGAACCTTCAGAGGTTGAAGCATCTTGTTACTGGGACCAGTCTCCAGAATAGAGTAGTTAAAGTATTGAGTATGTAATCAGTTCTTTCTTCTGGAGGTTGTTTGAACTCAAAGGGACTTTTCTACCTTCAACAGGAGGTCACTGAATGCTCTACGAGTTCCAGTTAGCATTTTAAATGAAGCGTGTCCAGAGAACAGCAGCACTGCAGATAGATGACTACTGACTGAACACCGTAGAACATCTCTGTCCAATAAAGACAAGAGTAACTTGAGTTCAGATGAAAGATGAGATGATGTCATTGTTAACCTGAGATTGGACCAGAGGATGAAAAAAACATCCTCACTGGGTTAAAAATTGACCACAAAGAGTTCTTTGGTTCATCTGAAAACTCTTTCTTTGAAGATATCTCTGAGATTGAGCATAGACTACGTCTTCTTCTCTCAGGAAGGTTAATGCACCTTAAACTTCTCCTTTTTCATATCAAAGAACAGATATTTTCTCTCATCTGTTGAACTGGTGGTTCAACCTGAGTTTTATATTCGTCCAAGCCTTTAAGTGCTCCAACTATCAATCACCTACATTGATTATGATGATAGACTAAATGAAGTTCAGGACGGGAACACTTGTGATTTGGGTTTGATTTACTGTCCTTTCTACCCAGAAGGAGTCAGAATGAAACCTGCAGTTTGTCCTCGAGTGTTGACGCAGGTTTGTACTTGTTAACCTCAGTGACATCTGCAGCTGCTGTCAACCAAGTTTCATCCCTCCAACATCCAAACGGAGCTTCTCCACAGCTGCTCATCCTAAATATAGCACAGCAAGGGATCCATACAAATCAATTGAATTGAATTGAATACTCTGAACTGATGCTCGTATTTACAGTATGTGTTCTTAACTGGCATGAACTCTTGAAAAGATCCGACTCAAAGGGAACTAGCTGAACCTGTAGTTTATCATGTGAACCGCTTCCATGAGCTAACGTTTAGTAGAGATCACTTTACAGTCTCCTGTCGTGCACTTTGTCCAGCAAAAAGGTGAAACATCATTACAGAAGTCATGTATGCTCTCATAAAAATGATTTGTAGTTTAAAACATTTTGACAGCTCATTCCTACTAGTTCTTAATTTACACCGTCACCATGGTGCCCATCAGCCACGAGGCTAAACGTAGAGATTCTGTGTTGCCGGTCGGGGCGGGAGGGGAAGTTAACATGTTGGCCCTCTGACACCTCACACCTGGACTTTGATGCTAATACTTTAGTACTTTTACTTGAGTAATATTTGAGTATTTTTATACTGTGGTATTACTACTTTTTCTTGCGTGAAAGATCTCAATACTTCTCCCACCACTGATCTTCTAAGTGTTTAAGTGTCCCTGGAACCAGAAAACTTCAGTTCAAGTTCAGTTTGAATATTGACTAATAGATCCAGGAACCATTTAGTCTTTTTAAAGTGATTTGTGGTGAAACTGGTGCTTTCTACCAGCTCAGTGTGAACACACAGCCGGTGGTTGTGTGTCTCAGTGTGTAACTCTACTCTGTTGTACCTGTACAGCCTCCTCTATACTCAGCAGTCTGTAGTGGAACATGATCTAATGAGTTGACCTGCTGTCTGTTCCTGCAGTGCAACAGACTGACGGAGGAGAGAGACGAGGCCGAGAGACAACTCAAACACATCAAGAGAGGTGAGTCCGGCTCCCTGCAGCCTCACACACACCACGCAGTGTTTAAACTCACAGAACTGTATATATATATATATATATATATATTAATATTATACTACCAATGAAATGGCTGGATTTCAGATGATTTTGTTATCAGAGGTTATTTTTTTGGGGCTCAACTTTCTTTAAACTTCCATGAGCGTGACATGCAAAACAACATCTATTACATATCTGTCCATCCTGGAAGAAGGATCCTCCTCTGTGGCTCTTTCTGAGGTTTCATCCTTTTCCACCCAGTTGAGTCTTCAACAACAAAACTAGAACACTGCAAGTTAATAGCTGAGATCTTTGGACAAACTGACATCACTAAAAAGAAGTCATGATGATCCAACAGGTTGAAAACAAACTCCTGGTCGGACGAAAAGCCAGGCGTGATGGTAAAATGATGACCCAAACTGTCCGTTTTAAATGTCCATCACAGTTTACAGACTTCTGGTTTCTACTTTGACCCCGGCCGTACTCCCTGTTTACATTTCAGGTGTGTTCACCTTCAGTTTGACCTCTAGATAAACTGGTTTGGACATTTAAACTGTTTGACTGCCCATGTTTTCAGTCGTGTTTCCAGATCTCAGCTGTTACTTTTCTGGTGATTACAAACTGATAAAGACGATGAAAACAAGACCCACATTGGAGTAATCTGGAATTACCTAAATTAATTTCACCCCCCATTACACACACAGAGTCTATCAGATCTCATGTTCCACAAAGCAGACTGACATCATCCCACCTACAATCAGACAGCTGACACCTTCACCTCCTCCCGCTCTCCTCCCCCTCTTAATTCACACCTTTCCTCCTCACCTCTGTCGACATGACATCACCGACACCTTGTCCTCTGAATGGGTGTGTTTAAGGGAGGAGGGTGTGCCTGTTTCCTTGACGACTGTCAGGTTAAGTTAGCCAACAGGAGGAGAGTTTCTCTTCTGATTATTAGCTGTTATAGGAAGAAGGCTGATAACGCTGCAGCTCCTGGATTCTGTCATGACTATTCACACAGGTAAAATCATTTTATCGCTACTGATCAGATCTCAGAGCTGGTGGAGGCTAGTTGTGTCAGATGTTTATGGTTAATGTGAGGAAACAAAAGAAGCTCATAGCTGCAGGGTGATAAATGAGTTCTGCTCTTTCTGACTGTGAGCATCATGTCTTTAGTAATGTGTAAACTATTTAGTCATTATTGGATAGAAATAAATGAACCCAAGGGGTTGATGTTTATGTGGCCACTTTACACAAGATGAGGAGGTCAGTGAGTTCAGTCACCTGTCTGTCTGTACTGTCCTGTACGAAAGGTAACTGGAGAAGTAGGCAGTCTCCACCTGAAGCTCAACTCGGTGTGACATTTCAGTCGCCTTTTACATCCTGAACTGTTTGAGACAGGAAGTTGAGAGAACGCATGCAGAGTAGCTGAACTTTGGAGGAAAGGTTGGCTTCTTCTTCTTAGATTGATGTGTTCAGTTAAACTGTCTTTCTGTTCTCAAGGATAACCTTTATGAGGGATAACCATATGTATAAAACTTGGCAGTGACATGAATTAGCTCTTCCACAACCCAGAACCAACGCTTAAAGAAGAAAACATTTCTAATTAGGGTGGTCATAGTAACCAGTCTTTTATCATGGATAGTCATTTTAATAGTCATATCCTGATCCAACCGATTTAGGGTTTACAATCAAATGAGGAATATGTTGTATGAAGTTTTTGTAGAATGGCTTGTCAGAGTTGTGACATGTATGTTGAAGCACTGCTAACTGTTCTAATCTTCACGACCTGGGGATGGCAATGGTTCATCAATCTACCAGTTTGGTTCGGAGTGTAATATAATAATATGGATTATCATTAGATTTGATGCAGACATTCATGTTCCACAGAAGATGTATCCTTAAACCTGTGGTGACTTTTCTTCTAGCGCCATCATGACGTCTTCATTGGTTGTTCTGAGTGAAATGTCTCAACAACTATTGACTGAATCGCCATGGCATTTATGTTCAGACATTCATGTTCTCCTCAGGATGAATTCTAATCACTTTGGTGATCTGCTAACTTTTCATTTAGATTTCAATTAATCTAATACTATCTAATACTACTATTAGTCTAATACTATCTAATACTACTATTAGTCTAATACTATCTAATACTACTATTAGTCTAATACTATCTAATACTACTATTAGTCTAATACTATCTAATACTACTATTAGTCTAATACTTTGGTTTATGACTAACTCAGGATATCTGCCTGTTTATCAGCAGGCTAACACTCACACAACCAGCTAAGATGGTGAACATGTCAAACATTATACCTGCTTAGCATCAGCATTTTAGCATTGTGAGCATGTTAGCATGCTGATGTTAGCATTTAGCTTAATGCACCGCTACGCCTAAATCCAGTCTCAAAGAGCCACTAGCATGGTTTTAGAGTCTTCGTCTTGTTCAATCATGTCCTTGCTTCTTGTCTCCATTAACCATCACATATCACAGTCCAGTCTTCACTGCATTATGTTTATATTAGACGATACAGATTTACAGTACGTCCTCTGTCATTCTCTGCTAATGGAGGAAGTATTGTCTTGCCACTATACAGAATGCAATTAGGTTTGGCTAACGGTCTGTTCTGTCAGCATTGTTCAGTGGGGCTGATTTAAAGACACACTGGAGACATGGGCATTTTGATTTTTTCCGATATAGCATGTAAAGTTGGGTGTAAAACATGAAGCCTTTTGGATTGTTGGGAGCTCTTGTAGGTTTTTTTTTCTGCTTACGAGCCGACAATCAGAATCTCATGTCTCAGATTGTTCAGATATGTTGCAGTGATGTAGATTGTAGGGTCATTTTCTGCTTCTCTTTGACAGTTGAAAGTGAAATGAAAGATGAAAAACGGGACGATAAGCCTTTTGGTTGGACTCAAACCCAACATTTGTTGTCAGAAACATGTCAAAAACTTGTCTGCAATAGCAAAACTGGACCTAAAGTCTTCAGCAGAAACGCTGATGCTCCTTTTCACCGCGGTCCCGTCATGTCGTACGTTCAGTCTTTCATTCATTCACTCATTTATTCATCCACTGCCTCTCCCCAGAGAACACAGCAGTTGCTCTTGTCATGTTATTCCCATGAATTATTAAAACCTCCTGCCATGAATTATTCAGCAGCAGAAAATGAGGGAAGGATGAGTGTGTGTGTGTGTGTGGGGGGGGGGGGCTGACTCTTTATCTATTGTGGTCCTTCAAAAGGCCTTTCTACCTACTACTCCATATTTGATGGCCACATTTTAATGGATTTAATGAGGGAGACTTTGCTCGCCGGCAGGTACTCGAATCTCAAAGGCCAGACTGAGCGAGTTGAGCACAGATCAACTGACTATAAAACAGCGAAAACATGACCTGACCCGAGACTCACCGTTAGATAATACACTCGCCTCGATGATGGACGCTCATTATGGCGCTGCATTTAATCCGTGATGCATCTAGGTGTCTGAGAGATCAGATGATTGATGACAGTGGTTGGTCCTGAGTGAAATAATTACACATATTGGTACAGACATTCATAGTCCCCAGAGGATGAATCCTGATGGCCTTGGTGATTTCTTCCAACCGCTTAGACAAGTTTCCACTTGTCCAACATTTTATGTCATAAGACCTCGAAAACAACAACTCCTCATAACTAAATAACAAAAAAAGCTAATTTGTCAATGCCTTCCAAAAAATGACTCATATGATAATTTTCTGATCTTATTCCATCCACCCGTACCTCCTTCTGGAGACGTCACCCTACTTCTGCCTTTGCCACTGAGAGTAATACCCTTTTTCCACCAAAATCAGCGCGTATAAGCAGGGTTTTTTTTAACGCTATACCACTCACCATAGACAAAAGACTCCTTTGACATTGCCAGTAGATGAGTATACCTTTCCGTTTTTATCATGTCTGTCACGTTCAACGTCACAAACGCATCAGAAAACAGGGTTAGTAAACCGTGGAAAGCAACATGGAGGCCAGTGAAAATGTTAAGGTGGTTACTTCTGTTTTATTCTGTTACTTAAATAATGAGCTTAATGTTCACAACATCAAACATCATCTGGTTCCAGCTTCTCAAATGGGAGGATTTGCTGTAAATTCCAATAAATATTGGATATCTTTGGGTTTTGGACTGTTGGTCAGACAGAAAATGAAATTCAACTTTTTCCCATAGTCTAGTGTTAAAAAAGTTAACAAAAATCACAAAACATCGCATTATCGAATTGCAATACGTGTAGAATCGTAATACTTAAAAATCACAATACATATCGAATCAGCACCCAAGTATCGTGATAGTATTGAATCGGGAGATAGGTGAATCAACCCAGGCCTGATAAATACCCGTGACTACTGCAGAGCGATTTGTCCTGAGAATAAATGCTGATTGTAACCTGGAGAGTGGAGACTAAAGCCAGACCGACGTTAGTGGGTTTTTATCATGTAACCTGGAGACTGGAGACTAAAGCCAGACCGACGTTAGTGGGTTTTTATCATGTAACCTGGAGACTGGAGACTAAAGCCAGACGTTAGTGGGTTTTTTATCAATAGACCTGGAGACTGGAGACTAAAGCCAGACCGACGTTAGTGGGTTTTTATCATGTAACCTGGAGACTGGAGACTAAAGCCAGACCGACGTTTGCGTTTTTTTTATCAATAGACCTGGAGACTGGAGACTAAAGCCAGACGTTAGTGGGTTTTTTATCATGTAACCTGGAGACTAAAGCCAGACGTTAGTGGGTTTTTTATCATGTAACCTGGAGACTGGAGACTAAAGCCAGATGTTAGTGGGTTTTTTATCATGTAACCTGGAGACTGGAGACTAAAGCCAGACGTTAGTGGGTTTTTTATCATGTAACCTGGAGACTGGAGACTAAAGCCAGATGTTAGTGGGTTTTTTATCATGTAACCTGGAGACTGGAGACTAAAGCCAGACGTTAGTGGGTTTTTTATCATTTAACCTGGAGAGTGGAGACTAAAGCCAGACGTTAGTGGGTTTTTTATCATGTAACCTGGAGACTGGAGACTAAAGCCAGACGTTAGTGGGTTTTTTATCATGTAACCTGGAGACTGGAGACTAAAGCCAGACGTTAGTGGGTTTTTTATCATTTAACCTGGAGAGTGGAGACTAAAGCCAGACCGACGTTAGTGGGTTTTTATCATGTAACCTGGAGACTGGAGACTAAAGCCAAACGTTATTGGGTTTTTTACCAAGTGGGTAAAGGATAGATTGAGCTTCTCTGGAGGCACAGGAACATAACTGAGAGCTGAAAGCCTCAAACTGACGTAGAGTTTCTGACTCTCATTGAGACAGAGAGTTTGTCCTCCAGCTCTCCGTCTGCTGTCAGATACTGTTCTGGGTCAGTAGCTCCTCTGAGTTCATGAGAGAGACGACGTGCCCTTAAAACCTGTAACGATCCGACTGGCAGAAAACAGAGCGCTGCTTTTGTTTCCCAGCAGCGAGCTGAAGCTGCTGTTGAAAAGCCTCTTTAGTGACGACAAGGCATGTTATTAACAGATGATTTGGAGGATTAGCCAATGGTAAGCACTTTCATACAGAGTAATGGTGTTAAAACCGTTCAAAAGATGAACGGGGAATTAACACAAGCCAACATGCAAGTGCTGCTGAATGCTTCCAGTACCAAACCGTACCAACCCTTCTGGTCTGGTATGTCTGGTCTGACGTTCAAGAGTTAAAAAATGATGATTTCTGGTGAATGTTGTTGGGATGCACTAGTGACTGAAAATGTCACTTTCTTTCCTAAAAAGGATTCACAACGAAAGGACTGTGCGTATTAATGCCAGCGGTGTTTAAGCTGCGACATTAACTGAGCTGAGCTGTGAACAATAGGTGAACTAATCCTGTCTTCAGGCTTCTCTGAGCTTCTGCTGGAGAGATTCACAGTTTGAGCATCTGATGAAATGAGCACCAGACTAGTTACAGACCACGTAGTCCAGTTTTAGAATACATTTCATTGTCAAAACCAAAATGAATAAAGTCAAATGTCCCTCTCTGACATATTTATTATCTCTCTCTCTTTGTTGGGATACAGTTTTTAATAGCTTGTTGTATCTTATTCATGTGACAGTCAATCAATCAATTAGTCTGTTAGCACTGATTGAACATATTCAATATGTATCTCTGGTATGGAATGAGATGTTGAAACCATTAATTAATCAATCTGCAGCCATATTTATAATATCAATTAATCATCTGAAGTCAGTTACCAAGTAAAAAGGCCAAACCAATCTTTGTCTTTGATTGTTATGAATGAATGAATCTGTCCATCAGTACTGATCTGCTTTGTGCCATAGTGGCAGAATAATATTCAATATTCATTTCAGTTATGTAATTTAGCGTGGAAACAAGTCAATCAATGCATCAATTAATTTATCAATCGACATGAAATTAATCAACAACATTTTTTATGATTGATTATTTAATCAGTCATAATCGATCATTTAAGTTGTTTACAATAAACTAAATAAATAAAAAAGGAGTTGGCAGAAGTAAACACTTGAAAGGCTGTACCCCTTTCTATAATTTAAATAACTTAAATAATGAAATTAATATTTATCCCAACATCAAACACTGTCTGGTTCCAGCATCTCAAATGTGAGGATTCAAATAAATACTGAATATCTTGGGTTTGGACTGTTGGTCAGAGAAAGGTCTGAGAAACTGGGATGCTTCACATTTTGTTTTCACATTTTATAGACTAAACAATTAATCACTTAATTGAAAATATAATAAACAGATTCATTGGTAATGAAAATAGTCCTAATGTCACTGATACTCTCATAATTCATTCAGCAACATAAATTATTATAATATGGGATCCAAAATAATAAATAGTATAAAATGATATCATAATAATAAGACACACCGTCTTGCCCAATGAACCATAAAGATAATGACTGGTCTCATGTCACCAGTCTGTTGTCCTTCAGCGTGTAATTACTGTAATGCTGGTAAAGTGCAGCCACATGCTTTTCTATCTCTGTACAGTCGAGTGAATAACTAGGCTGAGCTAACGGCGCTACAGGCCATCACTTCTGTAGAGCTGAGTGGTATCACCGTTAGCTTCCAGCTACGTGTGCAGTTACAGTAGCATTAGATGAGTAGTGGATAACAACTGGGTAACAAACAATCCTCACTGATATTGGTGCATCTGCCTCTTCTGTCTTCTGTCTTGTTTGCTGTATTTTATTTATTTTTTGGGGCTCTTTTTTCTTCTTGATTCATTTCCTGTCTTATGTTTTTGAGGTAAAATTCACCTAAATGAAGAAGTTAGGCGACCAGTGCAACCAATGTAAAAAGTTAGTCTGGAGCCCTGCAAAATATTTTATTAATTTCCTAATTAGTTTTAGCTTCTTTGTTAATTTTTCTTCTAAAATCTCCTTTCCAGTGTCTCATCTCATGGATGTATGAAAGTAACTCCCACTTACTCGTTTCTCTCTCTGCATCTGATTTGAAACTCACATTCAGACTTTTGGCTGCTATTAAAATCCCGTCCTGTGAGGCATGTTTGACACTCAGCTCCTTCTCAAACGGCTTAATACAAAGCATAAATTACAGAGTGTGAGCCATCAGCTCCGCCTGCTTCCAGCAGCAGGAACATGCAGCTGTAGCTGAGAGGAAGAGGCAGGTTTCTACTTTAACACAGAGGAACAACAAAGATCTGAAGATATACGTCTACCTCTGCTGTAGGCAAAGAAACCTTCTGATAGATGCATGTTTATGTCTGAGTCTGTATTTAAACTTTACTGCCTTTTAATAGTTGGCTCTACTCGCTGCTGTCGATCAACTGATCCATCATTGTTGCTCGTAGCTTGCGTTTGAAAAACCTGCATTTATGTGCTCATTTGGGTGGGAAAAGGGTTTTAATTCATCACCTGGAAGGATTCAAAGTTTTATTTGTCTAGTAATATGTCTCATGACAGAAATCTGGTGATCAATTGATTATTTAAATTTTGGACTGTTGGTCGTGTAAGCTTTGGGAAGTTGGTCGTGTAAGCTTTGGGAAGTTGGTCGTGTAAGCTTTGGGAAGTTGGTCGTGTAAGCTTTGGACTGTTGGTCGTGTAAGCTTTGGGAAGTTGGTCGTGTAAGCTTTGGGAAGTTGGTCGTGTAAGCTTTGGACTGTTGGTCGTGTAAGCTTTGGACTGTTGGTCGTGTAAGCTTTGGACTGTTGGTCGTGTAAGCTTTGGACTGTTGGTCATGTAAGCTTTGGACTGTTGGTCGTGTAAGCTTTGGGAAGTTGGTCGTGTAAGCTTTGGACTGTTGGTCATGTAAGCTTTGGACTGTTGGTCGTGTAAGCTTTGGACTGTTGGTCGTGTAAGCTTTGGACTGTTGGTCGTGTAAGCTTTGGGAAGTTGGTCGTGTA
>CAKAKR010050323.1:0-13265 GCA_916700685.1 Adelosebastes latens
GTAGCTCTGAGAATATCCAGTGAATGTACAGTGGACGTTTGTGCAGAAATAAATGCTGCAGCTCCTCCAGACCAACAGAGGTTTCCCGTGTCTTGTGAAGTGACGGGGCTCCGCAGCGAGAAACGTTATCGTCTCCGACCGGGCGCCGGTGTCTTCCCTGTTTTCTCCGGCCGCGGTCGGGAGGCTGAAGCAGGAAAAGCCAACACTAGGATCAGCATTGATTCATGGAGAGACCTTGGTCTGGTCAGCTAACATTACTGCCAAGCAGGTGAAATATAGAGTGATATTGTGGTTTTAGCTGACGTGTGTCGCCTCACTGTTTTGATCAATGCTCGTTCATGTCTATGTAGAACAAGCACAAGCGCAAGCCCGACGCTGACTTTCGTTGACTTAACGGCCACAGGTGTCGCTGTTAACAAGCATTTCTGATTCTTACAAACAGTCCCTTTAACATAAAAACACTGATACATTCCCCTGAGTGCTCTCAGTGTCATCTAGAACATCTTTACCCATTCATTTTCTACGGAGCAGTTCAACCTTTATACCCTATGACATCACTACTTTGAGTTTTAGCACTCTAGCTTTTGGATTTTGGAGAGACTTGTTCATATTTAGTAATATGTTTGAACTGTCTTGATCCATAGGAATAACGTATGCATTTTGAAAATGGGCCTAGTTCCCCTTTAAAGGAACAGAATTTGCTGATTTATCATATAATGAGAAAGCATAGTTCCTGGAACACATTAGTGTACATAGACAGCTATATGTACACACTGTCTCTGTAGAATAGCACATATTTGTCAGCAGAGGTGAGAGATTAAGACACGAAGGCCTCCAGATATGATTGGATATTATTACAGTCATTAATTTTTAAGTGAGCTTCTATAGTTGAGACTTCGAGACCAACTGTGAACAGGATGTGGTGAACGATTAATGTTGTAAAACAGTGGCACTGTTCACCTCACTGGCAGTTGTAGAGCGCTGGAAGCTGCAAAGGGCACACCAATTCACTTTCAATGCTGAATGTATTTATTCACCGACAGTACACTCAATCAGTACAATCAGCTTTGACGCACAGCTGATGATTTTGTACTTTGTGCCATATAGAGATTACAAAAGAATATATGAAAACAACACATTTCATAAGTCAGACCACAATAACCCGAGTGATTGACAAAGAAAACCCCAAGCTTCCTCCACTAACCTGATCACGTCATGAGCGGTCTGTCCTCCGTCCTCAGTCACCACTGATACCATTTTCGGTTGCTGCTGGTAGGAACGTGATGGTGAGCTTGAAGTGCTTAAAACGCAGCCCCTTTTAAGGAAGCTGAGGTGTGGCTCTCTGAGAGATTGTTGAATATGATTTGAGCTCAGCATCATGCTACATTCTCCCACCCCTCTCTACCTTTCCACGTCCTCTTCAGTTCCTGCTTTCAAGTAATTATTCAAGATGCTATTGTGCTTTTTTGTCTCTTTGGCAATACTCTGCAAGGACAACTGATCATATGAGAAGCTGTTTTCTGCATGTGTGCACTGATGGCAAAAGAGGAAGTGTGTGTGAACAGGATTAACGTGGAGGGGTTACACAGGGGTGAGCACACCCCAGTTAGTTATCAGTGTAGCTCTGTTGTGGAGCTTAAAATGTAGTATGTGGTATTTATTGACCACACAAATCTGAGAGTTTAAGTTAGTACTATCAATCAATCAATCAAGCTTTATTTATATAGCACCAAGTCAAATGCAATTCAAAATGCTGGACAGACGATTGACAAAAATGTAGAATGTTAAAAATTGATTTAGAGACTAATGCACACAAAAACAACCAAGATAAAAGTTCATTGAATAAGAAAGCAATAAAAGAAGGGTATTTAAGCTAATAAAAGATAAATAAAATACAAGGAAATAAAAATAACAATACAAATAAATAAATAAAAATGATGAAACTACACAGAATAAGCAGATTGTATTAAAATAATGAAATTTTAATAAAATAGAATAAAAGAGATATGATCAACAATAAAATGTTGATAAAACAAAATATAGTAAAATAAACACTATAATGATGATAAATAAAATAAGTATAAACAATAAAACCATAAAATTATAAAATTATAGAACACTACATAAAAGCCAGACTAAATAGATGGGTTTTTAGTTTACGTTTAAAAATATCAATATTTTCAGCTCCTCTCAGTTCCTCTGGAAGGTTGTTCCAGCGGCTGGGAGCGTTAAGGCTGAAAGCAGCATCACCAAATGTTTTTGTTCTGCTTTGCGAAACAACTAAAAGAGAAGTACCGGAGGAACTGAGGGGCCTCCCTGGTTCATAAACCAAACGCATTTCTGCAAGGTAGTTTGGTGCAAGGCCATGTAATGCCTTATAAACTAATAAAATCATTTTAAAATCAATACGAAAACTAACAGGTAACCAGTGTAAAGACTTTAAAATGGGCGTAATGTGTGCTCTCCTCTACTAGATGTGTAATGGTTTGGACGGACTGAATTATCCGTCCTTGATACAAATAAATGACCAGAAACAGTATTAATGTGCAGTGTAAAAATTAAATTGTGACAAAAGCACTAAATGGGAAAATTGCCTCATGTTTCTTTTTGTAATGACTGTGTGCATGTGTGGTTCATGTTTTATACTCCTTGGATTAGTTTCTATTGTTGGTTTTGCTTATTTTATTCTTTTAAGATCATACATTTGTTGTTAAGATTGAGTTCAAAAGGTGTACCCAAGCACAGAACATAACAAAGAGACAGATGAAGTTTAAGTGATTTATTAAAAAGTACTCAGGTGAAGGTGATGGCTGCTGACAGCAGAGGGCAGCAGGGCGAAGAGGAAAGGCTGGTCCGTCTGAGCAAAGTGGATGAGGGTGAGGCTGCACATGGAAGTAGGCAGGAAGGTGGATGATACTAAGGCACAAGAGGAAAAAACAGGATTAGGCACAAACACACAAGGAGATAAAACACTAAAGCAGGAAAACAAGGAGCAGCTAGAAACGTTATACTTCCACTGTAGCTGATGGAACAGTCTGACGAGGACTTGGAGGAAAGCCAAGGTTGATATACTGCAGGGCTAATGGGTTGATGTACAGATATGTGGCTTGGAGCAGGTGAAACAGCTTGGAATCAATCAGGGAGCCAGGAGCTGGGAGAGTGAGCGGAGAAGCCACGGCCACGCCTACACACAAATACAAAGAGAGTCAGACAGAGGAGAATTGGAAACAAGGTGGAGAGGGTGACACAAGACACTGGGAAATAAGTTGTAAGGCTGTGTGAGTAATGCCGCACCCGTGACAGTACTGCAACTGAGTCCCTCAAGGGACGGCTTCAAGACGTCCTCCCAAGGTGATCCAGAACACCAAGCAGAGTGGGTGGAAGGGGTCTGGAGGAGGGACTCGGGGGGACAAGTGGCCTGGGAGCAGATCTGGAGGACAACCAGGACCCAGGACCAAAAGGGCGGAGCCAATATAGAAGACAGCCAGGCATGCAGAGCCGTTCTGGAGGACGGGCAGAAGGGTGGGCAGACAACGACCTGGAGGTCGACGGCGTAGGCAGGACTACTCTGGAGGTCTGCAATGAAGGCGGGATCGCTCTGGAGGCCAGCGACGTAGGCGGGACCTCACTGGAACACGGCCATGAAGACGAGATCCCACTGGGACACGGTGATGGGACCCCCCCTGGAACACGGACACAGAGACGGGACCCCTCTCAAGGATGGCCCGAGGGCTTGAGGTCAGGAAAGGCAGTAGGTGGAACTAGTGAAACAGGAGACTGCCACAGCACAGCTACAGTGGAGTGCTGCAGCTCTACAGGAACTTGGGAGTGCTGCAGCTCTACAGGAACTTGGGAGTACTGCAGCTCAACCAGAGGAAGTCAACATCTCTGAACGTCGCCAGATATGAAATCACCTCCATGGACAGCGTGTCCATCTACAGGTGCTGCTTTGGAAAGCAGCAGACCACCCTGATCCACCAGCTGTGGACATCACCAAGTTTGGATTGGACAAGAAGGAAGGCGAGAAGGAAGTAGAGGAAGTCATTATGCCCATCCTGGATGCAAGCCCCATTTGCTCCTCCTACCATGTTGGACATTATCAGCTGTACCGACCCAAATGAGCTTCATGCTATTGTATTGTTCTCCGTTGTGAAACAGAAAATGTTCCCATATACTCATAACATTCCTCTGGGTGCTCTCAGTGTCATCTAGAACATCTCTCCCCATTCATTGTCTATGGAGCGGTTCCACACTTTATACCCAATGACATCACAAATTTCAGTGAGGTGAAGATATACAACAAATGCCTTTCAGTTCGTCACGATCGCAAAGAAACTGATAGGAGGGGTTTATAGTCTGTGAGTGGGACATTTACACATTTTAAAATGATCTGTTGGTGTTATTCAACCACAACAGCAGCAACATAGACAACAAAAAAACCAGGACATTTTGTTTTGTTCCTGCCAGTGTTACCAGGGACAACTGAGTTCAAATGAGAAATCCTTTCAGTGAGATCTCTAACATAACAATACTAAATAGCAAAAGACTTTAATTAACCTTGTACAATCTATGACTGCAATTTGTGGATGCCACAGCACAGAGTCATAGGTAACTGTCAATCACGCCCTCATGATTTCTTCTCTTGTGCATCCTGGCCTATGAAATGACTCTGCTTAAAGCCATATCTCCACCCGTCTCTTTCTATTTTGGGATCTTTATCTCACTCCTCTCAGCTTGCAACACTGTTTCTCTTTATGTCAACTAGCTCCGGGGGTTGGGTGGGGGTTCTGCCTCCTCTCTCCGATCACAGAAACCTCGCCAAATACCTGCTACATGAGAGCATTTTCTGCCAGTCATGAATGCTGATCAACAACTGAAAGTAAGCTGTGATATGAATGCAAAACAAACACATCAAACTGAGAGGAAGACACAAGCAAGAGACATCAAACTACAAAAACACTATTGATAACTTAGAGAAACAGAGACAGATATGAAAGCAGGTATTTTATTTCAGGTGAGATGAAGGTGAATCTCTTTTCTTGTTTAACTGTAGAGATACATCCACAAACTCCCAATTCTCAATATCTTTCTGACATGATAAGAAAATGCACTATATGGACTATAAATGTATGTGGACACATACTTTTGTGCACTTTAGTTCTGGAACTGTTTTCCATTGATTAATGTTAAGGACAATCTTAATACTTTAATCAGTGATATTTTAGATAACCGTGTGATTCCAACAGTTTGTGGAAGGCCTATTCCTGTTTCAACATGACAATCCCCCCCGTGCACGGCCTGGCCTGCACAGAGCTCTGACCTCAATCCCATCTAACACCTCTGGGGGTGAACTGGAGTGCCGCCTGCGAGCCTCTATCGCCCAACTTCAGTGCCCCGACCTCATTTACGCTCCTGAGGCCGAATGGGAGCAAATCCCTGCAGTCAGCTTCCAAAGATCTTGCAGAAAGCCTGGAATCAGAAGAGCGGAGGCATTTGTAGCAGCATATTAAAGGGGAACTACGCCCATTTTAAAAATGCATACATGTTATCCCTATGGTCTAAGACAGTCCAAACAATATTAGTTAACATGAACAACTCTCTCCCAAATCCAAAAACTAGAGTGCTAAAACTCAAACTAGTGATGTCATAGGGTATAAAGGTTGAACTGCTCCATAGACAATGAATGGGGAGAGATGTTCTAGATAGGAAGGTTTCTTCCCACTAAACGGGGGAGTTTTTCCTGGCCACAGCGCGCTTGGTGGATCTTGTTGGGTCTCTAAACTATGGTGTACGGTCTAAGACCTGCTCTATATATAAAGCGTCTCGAGATAACTTCTGTTTTGACGCTATATAAAAATAAATTGAATTGAATTGAATAGATGACACTGAGAGCACCCAGGGGAATGATCTGAGTATATGGGAACATTTTCTGTTTCACAACTGAGAACAGTACGATAGAATAAAGCTCATTTGCTGGCTGGCCCCCGGTGCTTTCTTGCCCCCGATGCTGTTTGGCCCCCGACGCTGGCTGGCTCCGTGTGGTGCGCAACCATCGCTTGAACCTTGCTGCTTCCCGGTTCCAGTTTCGACTGCACCATTTTCACAACAAGAAAGGGGGGTGGGGTATCAGTGTTTTTATGTTAACAATTAATGTATTTATCAGGTAAATACATACAACTTGTATTGTCAGTGATTTAAGTTAGAAAGTAAATTGTGGTACTTGATCCCATTTAAGAATCAACCACAGACCTTTGCATGCCCCCCCCCCTGGACCTTGGGCCGGGGTCATCTGTACCCTTTGACCGATTATGAGATGATGTCTATGGAGCAGCTACAGACTTTATTCCCAATGACATCACAAGTTTGAGTTTTAGCACTCTAGTTTTTGGATTTGGGAGAGAGTTGTTCATGTTTACTGATATTTTTTGGACTGTCTTAGATTGTATAGGAATAACATGTATGAATTTTGAAAATGGGCTTAGTTCCCCTTTAATGCTTTTAAAATGAGATGTTCAACAATCACATATATTTGTGAAGTTCACACATATTATTGGCCTTACAGGGTACAAAGTGATTAAATAAGGCACTTGAAGGAAATAAACTTGTTGTATAATCATTGTCAATATTTTTATTGTACATTACTCTAGCAGCACAAAGCCTTAAATCATTCATGGAAAGCACTTCACCATCTTGTGATATGGCCTCTGTGACCTGCTAATAATGCACTTACTTATTTAAGTAGAGAGAAAGTGACAGAGAGCAAACAGGGACAGACATAAAAACCAAAGTGGACTGACTGAGACAGTTGCAGATTGAGAATGGCAGGTTTCTTACAGAGAATATGCTGGAAGGCTGACAGGTGAGACGGGAGAGATCCAGATTTGCTGGTTGGACTGGAAAGGCCGGAGGGGGTGTAGGCTGCCTCTCAGAGAGTGACAGGTGTGGTGAGAGACGAACAAAAAACAGAAACAGGCACACAGAAGAGACGAGAGGGAAGAGAGCGACAGGTGAAATACTGGAATTAAAAAACAACTACAGGTGAAAGGAAGTGGTGTTCTTGCATCCAGTGCTGACTGTGAGTATAGGCTTCTGTCACACATCTTACTACCAGTTTCATCGAAACCGTGAAAGAGTGACGTATGTGTGAGTGAAAGAATGAGATTGCAAGATAGATATAATTACACAGGAATTTGATTTTTAAAGAATCTCTGACTTGTCTTTGGGTTGACAGTGACTGAACAAACCATTTTGTGGATCCAACAGAGACAGATGGACTTAACAAAACAGAGAGAAAAAGACAGAGACAGAGAAAGAAAGATGGCTGGGGCCCCGAAGATTGAACTCTTCGTTAAGGTAAGACCTACAATAATTGTGATGTGTTGTGTTTAAAAGAAAATCCTGCTTCAATTTATGTGGATAAAACAGCATAAATACATTTGTTATTATATGTATTATATATTTGTTAACAGCAAACATTTGGTACACTAGCAGTTATTTTAACTAATATATAACTTAATCTGTAGTTTTTGTAATCTTAGCCAACTGCTGCTCCAGTCGCCATAAATCTCAGAAAAGCTGACAAAAACAGATGAAAAAAGATAATTTCTAGGTGTCAAAGTGTATGTTTGAGTATTGTCAAGCTACTTTGTTACTTGATTTTCTTTTATCTATTACCTCATACTGTCTGGGACTTTCAAACAACTGAAAAGAGGCCTGTCCAGTTTGTAAACTTGGGTCCTGCCCTTTCAAAAATGCATTTGGCTCCACGCACGCCTGTGACTTAATGATATCAGGCTGTAGAGGAAAATGTATGATATATAGCAGAGACACTATCTAAATAGGGTTGTTGAATCTGAGTGTAAAGTGGCCTCAATTCTCCATTGGAAATTCCTCAGCAGTTGTACTTTAAACTGTCAG
Organism: Adelosebastes latens; assembly: GCA_916700685.1. Taxonomy (NCBI): domain Eukaryota; kingdom Metazoa; phylum Chordata; class Actinopteri; order Perciformes; family Sebastidae; genus Adelosebastes; species Adelosebastes latens. Next base: position 7,918 of record CAKAKR010050323.1, read on the forward strand.
AGCAGAGCAGGCTCGACAAGAATGCCCGTGCAGTTATCTATGATCTGGTCAGATACATGATGGCAGTGTCCAATTTCAACAACATGTTTACTTTTATTGTTTTAATGTCACTGTTTGCAAGCAATGAGAAGTGCATGCATTTATAATGTAATGTTTGTTTGTCTGTCAGGCCAGTGTTGATGCTGAGAGCGTGGGGAACTGTCCTTTCTCTCAGAGACTCTTCATGATTCTTTGGTTGAAAGGGGTCAACTTCACCCTCACCACTGTGGACATGAAGAGGTGAGGACACATCTTTTTTTCTATAAGGTTTTGAGACAGGTATTTGACACATTAACACACACAGCTTACAGTATAATGTGATGAAATACAACAACATGCAGCAACTCCCCTGGTGATGCAGTCTCAACAAAAAATAAACACTGCAATATTTTCAAAAGTTATATTTATGCCACTTGAATTGAATTATATTTTTCATAGGTGTTGATCTTCTTTTTCACACCCACTATAATTAAGGTGATTGCAAAATAAATTTTGATGTGAGGCATACACATGTCCTTAATAAATGATTAAATGATTATAATAAATATTTAAATTACATACATATATTATTATTATTGTTATTATTGTTATTATTTTTATTTTTATTATTATTATTATATTATTATTATTATTATTGTTATTGTTATTATTATTATTATTATTATTATTATTAATAATAATAAAATTCACAAGACAATGCTCCTATTAAAAAGTGTTACGGTTGGAAGGAAAAAAAATGTTTAGGTGTTCAGCGTTTTACTGCACTTCAATATTTCATCCATCCATCCATCCAGAGTACAGGATTTGCAGAGGGACTGCAGTGTATGCCACACATATGGGCGAACAGGTTACAATAGGTACAATAGTAGTACTATAGGCTGATAAGACATATAGACAGATGTATACGGTATTCATTTTTTGGGGGAGATTTTGAGTTTTATGAGGAAATGGACACACCTTGAGAACACCCAAACATAAATCTGTCTGTCTGCTGTCGGATGGCCAGGGAGGGTGTCCTACAGAGAGCACGTTGTCCTCAAACCTTAAAGAGGACCTATCATGCTTACTTTCATGTGTGTACTTATATTTTGTGTTTCTACTAGAACATGTTTACATGCTTTAATGTTCAAAAAACGCATTTGTTTCTCTCTCACTGTGGCTGTGCAGCACCTCCTTTCACCCTCTGTCTGAAACGCTCTGTTTGAGCCCCTGCCTCCATACTCCCACAAAGCCCAGTCTGCTCTGATTGGTCAGCTTGACCACTCTGTTGTGACTGGTCAACCAAACCAAACTTTTTGGACTCTGCCCCAGCTCCGCTCTAGCTTTGTTTTCGGGCATGCCATATAGCTGTAAGGCAAAATGTGTTACTTGGTGACATCACCACGTTACGGAAGAAAAGGCGGAACTCCAAGCATGCCGTTTAAGGCAGTTCAGGAGCAGTGTTTCTGTGGGGGAAAGTAATTCCCTTCGGCGCAGACTTTGGGCAAAAGGAAAGGGAAAAAGCAGAAAAGCATAATAGGTCCTCTGTAAAGGAAAATAAAGGAAGTGAACATGTAAAAGCGATCTTATTATCCCTTTCTTACTATTTTTTTTATCATTTGACCAACTTTGGTGAGCTAATCCTTGTTTATTGTTTGTTGTTCTGCTGCAGAGCACCTGATGTGCTGAAAGCTTTGGCTCCAGGCTCTCAGCCTCCCTTCCTCGTCTACAATGATGAGGTCAAAACGGACACTAACAAGATCGAGGAGTTCCTGGAGGAAAACTTAGCCCCACCAGAGTGAGTAGACTATAGACTATAGTAGTTTTCTGTCAAGTATTTTTCACTTCTTGAAACACATTGAATAGCTCATTCTTTATTGCACAGACACACACTCACAACATTTTTTATTCTACCAATGGCAGGTATCCAAAATTGTGCTGTTGCTTCAAAGAGTCCAACGGTGCCGGAGAAGACATCTTCCGAAATTTCTCAGGATATATAAAGAATCCCAATGTTGGATCAAATGACAGTAAGGGCATTAAAGAAACACTGCTCCTGAACTGCCTGAAACGCCTTGATTGAAGTCCTGCCTTTTCTTCTGTAACGTGGTGATGTCACCAAGTAACATTTGCATAACAGCTAGTTTGGCACACCCTAAAACAAAGCTAGGCTACGTTCCAAATGGCATACATTTTCTTTTTACTTTTAGTAACAAAGTACGCACTGTTGCATTCAGTATGCATACAATTGGGACATACTACTTCGTCATAACATTGCGCCTAGAACTTTGACCCTCTTGCTCATATATCCACTGTGCAGAGGATTGTGGGTCGGATTAGCCAGAAAAGCATGCTGGCTTGCATGCTGCAAAATGTGACCGGATGTAGTAGGACATCCTGGTATTTTTGGGATACTGTATTTGAAATACTATGTATTAGGACATGCTAAATCTTTATCTGGCATACTAAATAGTATGGTAGTATGGGTACTGGAACGCACAGTCAGCGGAGCTGGAGCGGAGTCCAAAGAGTTTGGTTCAGTTGACCAATCACAACAGTGGGCCAGCTGACCAATCAGAGCAGATTGGGTTTTTCGGGACGGAGGGTGTGGGGGGTGGAGTGTTTCAGCCAGAGGGTGAAAAGACGTGCTGCAGCACAGCCGGTATGAGAAACCTAAAGCATGTTTTGAACATTAAAGCATGTAAACAGGCTCTAGTACAAACCCAAAATACCCAAATAAGCATAATAGGTCCTCTTTAAATATAACCACATGATGGAGACCTGAAGAATAACAAAAGCCTGTTACACTTTTCTGTCTTTCAGGGCTAGAGAAGAAATTTCTGTCAACTCTGGTGAAGCTGAACATGTACCTAGAGACGCCTCTCCCTCATGAGCTGGACCAGAACCCGAATGCCACTGAGTCGTCTCGCAACTACCTGGACGGTGACACCCTCACCTTGGCAGACTGCAACTTGCTTCCCAAACTCAACATTGTCAAGGTAGGCAGAGTTCAGCAAACTTCCATTCATTGAGACAGAGATCTACTCCTTTTTATCTCAAAGAGGTGTTAACAGTGGTAATGAGCTGTTCTTTTGCAACTTCCTTTTGCAAATAATACAATCCTAAAACCCCCTCTTCCCCCAGGTGGTGTGTAAGCAGTACCGCAACTTTGCCATCCCTACAGAGCTGAAAAGTCTGACGCGTTACATGGATAAGGCCTACAAACAAGATGAGTTTCGTCACACCTGCCCAAATGACTCAGAGATCCTCATTGCCTACCAATCTGTGGCAAAGTACCTGAACAAATAACAAACCAAGAGGGAGAGATGAAGCAGTGTAAGTGAGAACAAAGAAGAATGGAGTGAGAAGTGCAGAGAAAAGGTGATAAAATGCTTTAAAACTGTGCGTGATTTATTTTTTATTTGTGTCAAAATAAGAGTCTGGATGATGAATAATTGTTTGCAGTGGCAATAATTAGCTTTCTATCAAAAGTATTGCTGTTTTCATCAATTGAGATTTAATATATTTGCCAACTGCTACTTCAAAGTTGCTTAAAATTTGTATATGTTTATACTTTTGCATTCTCTGGTTGTACTGATATAAATGTCTTATTCAGCCCCAGTAAGAGTGAGAAAGCACTGTAAATCCCAGAGAATGTTTATGTTATGTTTCATTATGCATGCATTTATTGCATCTAAGCATTTACGTAATGTTGATTGCAATTTATTAATGACATTTTGACATGAAATCAGATGCTACTTTAAATCAAATATTATATGTTCAGAAAATTACTAGTATGTTTACACTAGTAATTTAAAAAAAAAAAACGGCATAGGCTGCTATTCTTTGCTTTTACAGTGTCTTTTAATGGTAAGTTTTTAACTAACATGGAATATTGTTTCTCTTAATGAAATTTAGAATTTTAACACCTCTAATAATTTTTCACAGTCCATCCTCTTCATTTTTTGTGTGTGTGTGTAAATGACTGCGTGTATCTCAGTAGTGACTCAGTTACATTTAACTTTGACATAAATTTAATCTAACTGAATAAAGACAGGGTAAAGAAAAAAAGAAACAATATTTTGATATGGTAAATATTAAAGACTATGTGAAAACATTTGGTGTTGGTTGTGTGAATATTGGGCAATTATGTGTCATTAAAGTGAAAACAATGTACATGTAAATGTCAGGAAAATAAAATATATTAAGTTATACAGTATGTTGCCTGGAAGTTAATTAATACAATTATATAATAATAATAATAATAATAATAATAATAATAATAATAATAATAATAATAATGATAATAATAATAATAATAAAAGGTTTTTATTCTTACATATAACCTATATATGGTCATTGGATTATTATTACTGATGCACTGATGCATTATTTAACATGCAAGCAGCATTTCAATGTTGTAAATGGTCAAGGTGGTGTTAATTTGAAATAGGCTACTTTATATATTGTTGGGTATTTTATTTTACTGTAAAACAATGCATCATATTTCTTATGCACTTTCATCTTCAAAGTAACAAGTAACTACAGCTGCCAGATAATTGTAGTGGAGTATAAAGTACAATATTTGCCTCTTAAATGTAGGCCTAGTAGAGTAGAAGTATAAAGTAGCATTTTACTTAAGGACAGTAGTTTAGTAAATGTTTAACCATTTGATTGACTCCTTTTATTTGTATCGTATCGTAAATTTGTGAGCCTGGTTGATAGCTCAGGGCTTTTGCCCTTTTCTATCCATAGGCAATCATTGGAGGGAGGAGAGAGGAGATGGAGGAGGAGCCCAGTTGGTGTTGAGGCAGCATAAGATAAGATAAGATAAGATAATCCTGTATTAGTCCCGCAGTGGGGAAATTTGCAGTGTACAGCAGCAAAGGGGATATAGTATAGTGCAAAAAACAAGATGCATCAGCTAACACAGTAAAAAAGAGCTAAACAAAGTGTAACAAAATATGAACCATTTAAATAGAAGGACGTATAAAAATAGGAGCAGTATATACAGTATTGACAATAAACTGACTATTAACAAAATTGTTGCATGGCCCATGCCCGGCCAGTTGAGGAGTTTTTATATATATAAACTGGAAAAACAAAGTTTGGAAACTTGTGTTTGGTCGATTATTTCTCTATTGTTACAATGCTAATTGGCATTGTATTTTACATCATTGGAAAGCCTGTTTATTTACCTTCGCAATGATGTCCAACTTGTAAGGATCATGCATTTGTGGGATGAGCAGCACAGCTGATTATGTGGGTAGCGCCCAAGAAAAATTTGCCAAAATGCTCCGTCAATGGTAAACAGTGTATTCTCCTGTTGG
>CAKAKR010050325.1:0-10536 GCA_916700685.1 Adelosebastes latens
GTGGTGGTGGGTCCTCCTGGAAGGGTCTTGGTGGTGGTAGGTCCTCCTGGAGGAGGTCTGGGTGGTGGAGGGTCCTCCTGGAGGAGGTCTGGGTGGTGGGTCCTCCCAGAGGACGTCTGGGTGGTGGTGGGTCCTCCTGGAGGAGGTCTGGGTGGTGGGTCCTCCTGGAGGAGGTCTGGGTGGTGGGTCCTCCCAGAGGACGTCTGGGTGGTGGTGGGTCCTCCTGGAGGAGGTCTGGGTGGTGGGTCCTCCTGGAGGAGGTCTGGGTGGTGGTAGGTCCTCCTGGAGGAGGAAACAGGTCGACAGGAGGAAGCTGCTGTGACTCACTTCCTGTTCTTCCTTCGTCAGAGTGCGTGTGTCCAGAGGTTATTTTTATTCCTCTAGTTTCATTCTGACTCGTCTCTTTGTTTGTGTTTTAATAGTTGAGACAGTTTTCAGTCTCGTCTTCTCTCTCAGACCACCGTCAACCTGTTATTGTGAAGGCACAAACAGGAAATAACATCAGCTAACAGGAAGTAAACATGGACCCAAACTGTTGCCTAGCAACACAATTCCATTGCAAATCCCTTGAAATGCACTAAAACGGAGCGAGAGGGTGAATACAGGCGTATTCATTTCATTCAGTATGAGGAAAATAAAGTTTTATTTGAACATTACAGCATGTGAACATGTTCTAGTAGAAACACAAAATACAAGTATGAGCCTGAAAACGAGCACGATATGGGACCTTTAATATAATGATATTAATTATACATGTATATTCATTATTTATTTCACGGCTGTGTTGAATACTCGATTCTGATTGGTCAATCACGGCGTTCTGCGGTCTGTACTTTCTCTATAACAGACCGTTGCTATGGGCGCAGCTCTGATGTCGGACCGTTTTTGTGTCAAATTATTGATTTCTTCAGTAAGTAGTAGGGATGCAGCGATACCATTTTTTTTCAGACTGAGTACAAGTACTTACATTTAAGTACTCGCCGATACCGAGTACTGATACGAGTACTTCTCTGTGCCTAAAGACCCTCATTAACAGCCAGCTGGAGTTCGTGAGCAACACATGGCAGGCTGGGGAGTCCCGCATACGAGGCGGTGCGCCGCGACCGGCTCTAGGTCGGCTTGGAAAAGCTCGGGGCGAAGGTGCTTCCCGGGGCCGTGGCCAAAGTGTCACCGGGGCGGACTGTCCTCAGTGCGCCCCAACCGTGTCGTAATCCCAGGGCGGGGCTTCAGCCAACGTAAAAGGCGCCAGGGGTCTGCGGCAATGTCTGCAACCCACCCGACCCGTCTTGAAACACGGACCAAGGAGTCTAAAGCATGCGCGAGTCAGAGGGTGCAAGCAAAACCCCGTGGAGCAATGAAAGTGAGGGCCGGCGCGCGCCGGCTGAGTTGGGATCCAGGCCCCGCGGGGTCAGGCGTTCCACCAGCCTGTCTCGCCCGCACCGTCGGGGAGGTGGAGCGTAAGCGCGTGCGATAGGATCCGAAAGATGCTCACGAGAGGTTAACGTCACGCTGCCGTAAAGTGGTATCGGAGCCGTTGTATCGGAGCCGTTTTGCGAGTACGAGTACATGAGCACAGTATCGGACCCGATACCTGATACTGGTATCGGTATCGGTGCATCCTTAGTAAGTAGCCGTGTAATCAGCGGGATGATGTGCAGCTAGCGGGTCATTGTTGTGAAAGAATCCCCTTCAGGGCGACGAGAGACCCCGACAAGAATCTTTTTTATTAATATTAAATTCTCTCCAACAAACAGCAGTTTGAATGTTTAATATAAAGTGAGGCTCCACTGAAAAACCAGAGGAGGAAGAACGTAACACATTCCAACATTTACAGGAAATACACAAGGTCACACACACACACACACACACACACACTCACACACACACACACCCTCAGGAACTCCCTGTTTCCTGTCTGTCTCTCTCTGTGTTTGTTAAAATACACGAGATAAAGAAAAAATATTTATAAATGTTGATTAAACTTAAGAGTTGTTTTTTATTTTATTCTACAGGATGTTAAAGCATCTCTGAGGACTCTGAATAGCGCTGTATAAACCTGATCTATTATTATTATTATTATTATTATTAAAGCAGGAGATGCAGGCCTGAGAGGAAGAAGGCGTGTCACTTCCTGTCCTGATTAGTTTATTAAAGAAGAAGAAGGTCGTCTCTCTGACTCTCAGCTTCAGATCATCATTATAACATGTTGATATTTTCCTGATGATTCTCTCATTGTTCAACATTTCTATAAATAATCCTCACTAGAAACTCTCCACACGACGCGGTCACATGACACGTGACAGTGTGTGTGTGTGTGTGTGTGTGTGTGTGTGCCTCTCTGTCTAATTCTCTGTAACCTCCAGGCTGTCTGTCCAGAGGTCAAAGGTCATCCTGCTGCAGACGCTGAGGAACAATCCTGCGGCTGTGTGCGCCCGCTGACATCATGTTTTGTTCTGTCTCTGTGGTTTGAGCTGTGGGGCGGTCGTGACCTGTGGGGGTCAAAGGTCACAGTGATGCCATCTCAGATCTCAGAGCAATAAAAACAGCAGCTCCTCTGCAGCAGATCAACCTGGAGTTTACACAGTCAGATAGTGAAGCTGTTGGTGGTTTAACTGTTGTCTTCTTGTCCTCTTGTCTCCAGATGGACAGCTGCTGTCTGTCCCTGCTGTAGGTCAGTGATGGCCGCGGTGTTTTCTGAATGCGGAGGAGACCGAGTAACATCCAGACCCCATGTTGGTCGTCATGGCGTCGCCGGATGGAAACACTCCGGTTGAGACGCTTCTGTCAGCGATCCATCTGGAGAGGTCAGAGGTTGATGATTTAATATTAAATACATATTTACTAAAGGCTGTTTATCGAGGTGACGGACAGAACAGCCAATCTAAACGCTGATGATGTCGTTATTCTATCGCCATGACAACGTGCATCAACATTGACTTCATGTTGAGATGTTAAAGCTGATCTCTGGTCTGCTGCTGCTTTAAGTGTAATGATGTTTTTTCCCTGCAGGTACCTGGACACCTTCCGTCGAGCCGGCCTCCAATTGGCTGGAGACTTCACACACCTGGACAACGACGCCTTGGTGAGCCTGGGTATCGCCGCCACGGGACACAGGAAGAGGATCCTACGATTGGTCGGTCACATTCAGAGGACGGAGAGTCAGAGAGCCAATCAGAGAAACGATCTCCCGCGTGACCGCTGTCAGTCTGTGACGGACATCCCCTCGTCAGAGCGAGGCCACGGCGCCGCATTGCCCCGCCAGTCATCGGGACCCGTTAACTTCGAGGCGTTCAGGAACAGCTCGGCTCCGAACCTCGGCGCCATGCTGACCGGCTCTGACAGCAGCAGACCCGTGGTGAAGCCGGTCCCCAAACCCAGAACCGTCTTCAACCGCCGCAGGACAGCGCCCGTCCACTTCTGTCCAACGCCAGAGCCTGCTCCGCCCCCGCCCAGGAGGCTCTCCCAGGAGTCCATCTGTTTCACCGTGTTAGAGGGTCTGACACCTGAAGACAGGTTGACCTCTGACCTCGCCGACAGGTCGACCACGCCCAGCCGCAGAGCGAGCCAGACGGAGAGGAGGAGGGCCAGTCGTAGCTCGTCTCTGTCCGACACCGGAGGGTCACCAGGGTTACCTCCCGTTCCTCCGAGGCTGAACCGCGGGGTCCCCCCCGCCACGTTCCAGGGGTCCCCGCCCTCTTCTTCTTCTTCTTCTTCACCTGTACGGACAGAGCAGGACCAGACACTTCCTGTGACTTCCTGTCCGGGTGGTCTTGACCACAGCAGGCTCTCTGGGTCCGCTGGGATGGAGATGGTCTCTAATGAGATCTACTGGGGGACTCTATCTGGTTCTACTGCCCCCGGTGGTGGGAGGAGTCACTGTAGCCAGCCGTCAGCTCCTCCGACTCCGCCCAGACTAACACCTGACAGGAAGCCCGAGAGGAACAGGTGGGTCGCCATCCAGACGGGTTTCTAGACCGCTTCTTTACATGTGCTGAGCTCAGAATACATCCATGTTATCACCGCACCCACCGGACGATGGACCAACCTTCTGGTTCTGGTTCTGGTTCTGGTTCTGTTGAAGTATTAAGCAGAACTTTATTGTCATGTCTGTAGCGTTCATCAGGATCCTAAGATGTTCCCAGGCTTGACCAAAATCAAAAATACATGAATAACTCAGTAAATAAATAAATATGTCATTAAATGCAGCAAAGATATTATTAAAAATAAATGTAGCCATTAATTAATTGATAAAATGTGACATAATTTGATATTTCTGTTTTAATTTGTTTCTTTATTTATTTCTCTTTGTAGTAATTATTTAGTTTTCTGTGTAATTTTCCCTTTTATTTGTTTATGTATTCATTTTTATTATTTTTAAAATGTATTTATTCATTTTTGCATTTATTTTTTAGTTATTTATTTTAAAATGTATTATTTATTTATTTATTTTTGCATTTTTTTAATATATTTTATATTTATTTTTAAATGTGTGTATTAATTAATTAATTAATTAATTTATTTTTGCATGATTTTCTCTTTGCATTTCACCTCTTATTTATTTCCCCAAACTTATTTATTTCTGTATTCTTTTCTTTATACCTTTCTGCCTCATTATGCAAATGAGGGGGCTGTCACTCAACCTGTGTCATCATAAATAAATAGAAAAATAAATGCAAAAATAAATAAATATTAATACAAATATAAATAAAACAAATATCAATTTATATCACATTTTATTTAATTAATTAATGGCTACATTTATTTTAATATTATCTTTGCTGCATTTAATGACATTTATTTATTCATTTATTTTGACAGGTTCTGTCCTCTATATTTGTTTCATAGTTAGCCCACACTGAGGACTAGAAGTCAGGATGTCTCCACCTGCACAGATTCAAACTACTTTAGTGAGTCTTTAAGTCGATTATTGAACGTTTATTTGTCTGTGTGTGTTTTCAGTGGCAGCACTTTAAGTAACAACTCTTCAGGATCAGCCAGAGGTGAGAAAATACTGACTACTGATGGAAACACGATGCAAGTTCACAGTAAAACCAGTGAAATCTGGATCCTGGTCTTGTAGAACCTGATGTACCATCCATGCTACAGTTAACTCTTTGTGTTCCACAGCTTCAACAGACGACCCCGAGGAGGAGATCAGCCCGTACTGTGAGACTGTTTTCCAAACCAGAAGAAATCCTCACATCAGTGAGGTGAGACAGACGCACAAAGATACTCAACTCTCCTCCTTTTTCCTCCTCACTAAGACGTTGTTAGGTCGAGAAAGATCAGCTCCTGAATGCATGTTGGGATTCAATTTATAATAATAATAATAATAATGAAGTAATATCTCCAGTCTGTGATGATAGAAATGTGCCCATTTAATATTTAATCCTGCAGGAAAGAGAGACGAGGAGATGGGAGGACAAACATGCAGAGGATCATGGGTAAGTTTAGTTTTTAATAGGGCTGTCAATCGATTAAAGTAGTTAATCCTGATTAATCACAAATTAATCACATATTTTTTATCTGTTCTAAATGAACCTTAAAGGGAGATTAGTCAAGTATTTAATCCTCTTATCAACATGGGAGTGGACACATATGCTGCTTTATGCAAATGTATGTATATATTTATTATTGTAAATCAATGAACACAAATCAATGACAGATATTGATCCAGAAACCCTCACAGGTACTGCATTTAGCATAAAAATATGCTCACATTATAACATGGCAAACCGCAGCCCAACAGGCAACATTTACATTTGTACATTTTTCAGAATTATTTGGGGAAATTTTTCAGATTTTTTTTTTTTTTTTTTACAATTTTCTGACTTTTTTTGTACAGTTTTCAGACTTTTTTGACATTTTTTCTGACTTATTTTACTGACTTATTTTTCTGACATTTTTTGGACAATTTTCTGATTTATTTTTTTGGGGGAAATTTTTCGGATTTTTTTTTTTTTTTACAATTTTCTGACTTTTCTTCAGACTTTTTTTTGAACATTTTCCAGAATTTTTTGGGGACATTTTTCGGATTTTCTTCAGATTTTTTTTTTTTTTTTCTTTTTACAATTTTCTGACTTTTTTTCTGACTTTTTTTGGACATTTTTCAGAATTTCTTAGGGACATTTTTCTGACTTCTTTTTCTGAAATGTTTTGTACAGTTTTCAGACTTTTTTGACATTTTTTCTGAAATTTTTCTGACTTCTTTTTCGGACATTTTTTGGACATTGTTTTGGACAACAACCCACATATCCGGAGGTCAAAGTTAAAGGGACCCCTTTGAAAATGGACATGACAGCTTTTCCTCAACAAAATTTAGTTTGGAGCTTTATTTAACCTTATTCATGACCAGTTAGTATGACATGGTTGGTACCGATGGATTCATCAGGTTTTAGTATGACGTCGTCATGGTTATGATGGTTAGACCACATTTTAGAGACAAAATGATGAGCAGTTATTTTTTATCTGCTGATTACAAAAAGTAAATGATCTGTCCACAGATTTCAAAATAAAAGAGTTTACAGGAAGCAGTTAAATAATGTCGTATTTGTACTTCAGGTTTCAGAAGTTGTCGTGGACGAGGCGTTTGTCTCAGGCTCTTCACTCCGGAGACTCTCAGGGTTACAGCACCGTCGGAGAGCCTCCTCCCCCCGTCCGCTACCTCTCGCTGCCCACCCACACCTTCCCCTCCGAGGCCGACGAGGACCTGACCATCTCCCCCTACGCCAGCTACACCTCCCTGACCGAGAGAGCCCCGCCCATCATCAGCGGCTGGCTGGACAAGCTGTCTCCACAGGGGTGCGTTTGATTCAGGCGCTGCTGCGATTAGCGCTGGGCTGGCGCTGTTAACGTCTTTTGTTCATTTGTTCATGTAATTGTCTCTGTAAGCAGCCGTGCGATGCATTCTGGTAGCGTGGCGGCGCGATTCAAGAAACAGGCCGTCACGTCAGCCGCTCCTTAATTGCATAAAGTTAAGGTTTCGGCTACTTTATCAGGGGCGTCTGGCGCCACTCGTCGCCTCTGGAAACCAGAAACTTTTAAACTAACATCAGATTTCGTACACTTTTCACGGGATGAGAGAGTTGACAGACAAGACGATGGCGGAGGATTTGGCGTCAAAGAAAAAGCGCCTATTTGGCAATATTTCTGATTTAAACCCAACGCCATAATGTTAATGAGGCAATCGCCACGTGGACGGTGCCGTCACAGCCGGTGTGCACGGCGCAGCGGCGTAAGTGGAAACCTCGACCGGAGACGCCACCCGACAGATATTCAGCGTCATCTCTTCTTATAAAATGTCCGGTGTGATCGGTAACACCGGTGTTGTGATGAGTTTATGAACCGGTGGGAGAAAATGTCCTCGCCGTGACATCACTAGTCCACAGAAGAGGATGAAAGATGTTGGAGCTCCTCCCATGTTCTCACCTGACCAATCACAGCAGCCGAATCACACACTCCTTCCTTCCTGTTCTGTCCTGTGTGTGTTTGTCAGGGGTCAGAGGTCAGCGCTGGCTGCTGTGCTGCGTCTCCTCCTCACTGCTCCTCCTTGTGTCTCCTCCCTCCTGAAGAGCTGCCTCTGCCTCGTCACCTTCCTCTCCTCCTCCTCCTCCTCCTCCTCTTCCTCCTCTTCTTCTTCTTCATCCTCCAGTCGGTGTGTGTTTGTCTTTTCCTCCTATTTCTCTTTAAACCAACAAAGTTCTTCTTGGTATCTTTCTATCTTTGTCTCTTTGTCTCTGTGTCTTTGTGTACCCTTGTATCTATATTTGTGTCTTTGTATCTTTGCGTCTCTGTCTTTGTATATTTTTTGTGTCTCTTTGTATTTGTATCTTTTTGTCTCTGTGTATTTGTGTCTTTGTATCATTGTATCTTTGTGTATCTGTCTTTGTATATTTTTTGTATATTTGCGTCTCTGTGTATTTGTATCTGTGTCTCTTTGTTTTTGTGTCTTTGTATCATTGTATCTTTGTGTCTCTGTGGCTTTGCATCTTTGTCTTTGTATCTTTTGGTATCTTTGTGTCTCCATGCATTTGTATCTTTGTTTCTTTGTATTTTTGTTATAGAAGTGATCATGTGACTTTGTCTGGACGTGACGTGTTTTTATATTTTTCAGGAACTATGTTTTCCAGAAGCGCTACGTGAAGTTTGACGGCAAAAACCTGATGTACTTCGGCAGTGAGAAGGTAGGAAGGAGGAATAAAATATGAAATATGTTAACGAGAGAGGACCTGAACTAACCAGGAACTCAGCCGTCCCTTTAACGTTGATAAACGTCTTCACCGTCTGACGATGCTGCCGAACGTTTAGATGAAACGACGAGACGTGTAGTCCAGATAGTGGTCTCTGAAGACCTCCTCAGTCTCAGTGAACCACCTCTCTAGTCTGGATCACATCGTCTCACCTGCTGTGTGTTTCAGGACGTCTACCCTAAAGGAGTCGTCCCAATAGCTGCCATCCAGATGTCCCGCCCAGCCAAAGACAACAAGTTTGAAGTGGTGACGAGTCACCGGATCTTTGTCTTCAGGACGGATAGTGAAGGTAGATCAAGATAACACACATATTTATATTTATTATAGTTCAACGTGGGGACAGCTTCTCACCTCTGATCATCAGATAATAATTTATTATAACGCTGAGAGTGAAACTTGACTTCCTGTGTCCTCCAGCGTTGTCTCAGAGACAAGAGGACACAAACAGAGTGTAGTCTCAGCAGGTCATGTGACAGGACAGACAAAGACTGACCCACTAACTAACCTGCTGCATTCAGAACCAGCTCTCTACAGACAACAGAGGAGGGTTTTATTTCTGCGGGGTGAGACAGGAAGTAACAGAAGGTATTCAGGTGTGTTTCAGAGACAGAACTGGAGCTGATCATCAGTATCATCTATAGCAGCGGGGGTTCTGATCCGGTACTGAGTAATCTGATCCGACGTCAGATCAACATGTTTTCTATTCTGTAATCCTGAATGCTGATGTCTGTCTGTCCGTCAGTGCTGAGGCGGCGCTGGGTCGCCACGCTGCAGGAACACGTCAGAGATCAGCTGGTGTTCGGTCGGCGCCACTTCGGTCCCGGGTCTCACTGTCAGAGACACGGCGTCCTGGAGCTGAAGGGGACCAAGTCCAAAGTGTACGCCGCCATCAACACGGAGCAGATCTGGATCTACAAGAGTGAACAGGTGAGAACAGGTGACACCGATAACACGACAATCTTATCAAGAAAATCATTCAGAAAAGTTCTTTCAGTAGTTTTCTACAATCATGAGCTGTTTCCTGCTTCTGTCAAGATGCCGACACTAATAGAGAGCTGCAGGAATGAGTCAGCATGATGTCACTTCCTGTTTCCTCGTCTGGAAATCAATGTGGTTTTAGTTAGATGTCTGAAATAAGGTCTGTGGTTAACACAAGCTTTTTTGACTTTTTTCTGAGGTTTTTCAGACTTTTTTTTTTCATGTTTTTCCTCTAGCTGTAAAACTGAGACACTACAACCTAAAAATCACAAGTTGTGTTAATGTGTTAAAGAAATTAGTGGCGTTAAAACGAATTTGCGTTAATGCGTTATTATCACAACAACGTTGACAAACAAAAAAATCATTCAAAATAGTTCAATCTGTTTCTCGTGAAAAGTCAGTAGTTTCAGTAGCTCCAGTAGTTTCAGTAGTTCCAGTAGTTTTCTACCATCAAGCTGTTTTCTGCTTCTGTCAAGATGCCGACACTAATAG
The DNA here is from genome assembly GCA_916700685.1 of Adelosebastes latens. Taxonomy (NCBI): domain Eukaryota; kingdom Metazoa; phylum Chordata; class Actinopteri; order Perciformes; family Sebastidae; genus Adelosebastes; species Adelosebastes latens. The sequence goes on from CAKAKR010050325.1 coordinate 9,720, forward strand.
AGAGCTGCAGGAATGAGTCAGTATGATGTCACTTCCTGTTTCACTTATCTGGAAATCAATGTGGTTTTAGTTAGATGTCTGAAATAAGGTCTGTGGTTAATACAAGCTTTTGTAACATTTTTCGGACGTTTTTCAGACTTTTTATCAGACTTTTTTTAAAATATTTTTCAGACTTTTTTTCGGACATTTTTCAGACTTTTTTTCAGAGATTTTTCAGACTTTTTTTGAAAATTTTTCGGACGTTTTTCAGACTTTTTTCAGTGATTTTACGAATTTTTTTGTCATTTTTCGAACATTTTTCAGACTTTTTTTTTTTTATATTTTATTCAGCTTTATTTCGGACATTTTTCAGACTTTTTTTTTTCATTTCTCAGACTTTTTTTCAGAAATTTTTAAGACTTTTTCAAACATTTTTCGGACATTTTCAGACTTTTTTCAGTGATTTTATGATTTTTTTTTGACATTTTTCGAAAATTTTCCGGACATTTTCAAAACTTTTTTTGAACATTTTTCGGACGTTTTTCAAACTTTTTTTTCGCACATTTTCCAGAATTTTTTGATCACTTCTTGTTAGTTGAGGGAACCAGGGAGATGACCACTTCCTGTTAGTGGAGGGAACCATGGAGATGATCACTTCCTGTCGGTGGAGGGAACCAGGGAGATGATCACTTCCTGTTGGTGGAGGGAACCAGGGAGATGATCACTTCCTGTTAGTGGAGGGAACCAGGGAGATGATAACTTCCTGTTAGTGGAGGGAACCAGGGAGATGATCACTTCCTGTTAGTGGAGGGAACCATGGAGATGATCACTTCCTGTC
>CAKAKR010050326.1:0-22321 GCA_916700685.1 Adelosebastes latens
CATGGAGGGGGGCGGGCTTTATGAGCTATACTGCAGCCAGCCACCAGGGGGGCGATCCAGATGTTTTAGCTTCACTTTTGGGGAGCTGTCATGTCGTCCATCTTTATATGCATGCATCTATGGTCAATACTACTCAGACTACAAACGGAAAACCAGAATGCCTCCGATGCCAAAATCTTGTCCTATTGCCTACATATGAATGCAGAATCTGTTTGTAGAGATCAGGACAACCCTAATGAATGCATAACCTTTCTGGTGCTTTTGCCATTCTAGACAAAAAAAGTCAGTCTTTTGCATGTATATTGCCTTTTTTTAACTAGTTTTCAAGAATGTGACCTATCTTTTCCATTCTGCTGAGGCTCAGTGAAGCTAAATCATCCTTAGAAATTAGAGGATTTGGTTCAGTGGAAACCAATCTTAGATTTCCATCTCAGTTTTTCAACACAGAACAAATGGGTTTTGTGAACGCTGCCTGAGTAGCTCCCAGGATGGGAAGTGCTCCCCTGTCTCAACACCTTCAAATATCGGCTTCAGCTGCTGCTTACGACAGGGTATTAGACATCTCTCCTCTTTCCCACAGAGGACGGGGTGTGAATCCAAAAAATCCAGTTCCCTATTCGGCTGTTTACCAACCACCAGTACAGAAACATCCAGGTGTGACTGGTGGTCGCTTCCCATCCTGACAGTAGAAACACAAACAGCATGAAGTGGAACACTATTTCATGTGTTTAACAGACACCTTTGACTGTCTTGTCCCTTTTCTTATTTGAAAGAACAGCACATATTTGTTATTGTTCTTCAGCAGACACTTTATAAATTTGAAGACTTCATCTCCAAAACACTATTATGTCCATTTTGAGTCAAAAACAGTTTCTCATTACTAAGCTGAAACTGAGCAGACTTTTCAGTGATGAATATACAGTCGCTGCACCTAGGTATCGTCAGTTAGGGTCTTAAACTTTTACCAAAAAAACAACAACAAACTATGTAAAATAAAAGGAACAGTGTCCACTGCTACCTCGAGGAGAATATTTTAGGTGTTTTGCATGAAGAACTGATGTAGCTCTATAATCAGACTTTTTTATTTTCTTGTCAGATGGTTTTTAATATGCTGGAAAGTCTTCAAATGTTTTGTACAAGTTGAAGCAGGCGCACGGTGGTGATACACACTACTTGAAACTGAAGTTGCTATATTCAGTTTTGGGCTTTACACCGATGTTTGCTCTCCAAGGTCGTTTCTGTATCTCTGTTTTTCTGTCTGCACCATCTTTTTCTTCTCCCTTTTCTCTCGTGGACACTTGACTTGCATCCAGCTGTCTGTGTAATTAGTGTTTTTTTAGGTTATGATGGTTGGGATTTGCCACATAAGTTTCAGTGATTTCTGTGACTCAAACTTTCTCTTTCTTTCTGTCTCTCTCTCTCACATAGACTCCAGGTGCTTTATGTGAATCCAGTTGATTATTTTCTTCTGTTCACTGTTACTGGCTAAAATCTAAAATCACTCCCTATTCACTACTTATTTCAGTGTCCGAATTTTAAGGCTGCAAACAAATGATTATTTTTATTATCCATTAATCTAAATCGATCAATTCTTTATTCTATAAAATGTCAGAAAAGAAACTAATAATTCACCTGGGCTCTCTGACATAAGAACTTGTTTTTTTCCCGACCAATAACCTCGAACACAAAGATGTTCAACTTATAATGATATAAAATAGGAAATCCTCACATTTTAGAAGCTGGAACTGGAGAATATTTTCTGTTTTTGGTTAAAAATTATATAATTATTTTCCTGTTGATTAACTTATCGACTAAACTATCTAATTGCGCTTATTTTGACTGATATTGCGATATGATTCGCGTTATTAGAGGTAATGGTAATTTTTACATGTTCTCATTTTCATTGAAACACATTAAAATGATTATGGTGTGATTTTTGCGGGTATCTGTACCAAACAAAGATGTTTTCTTAAGTCTGTAGAAAATGATGTGTAGGCCGGGACATCTCTGCAGCACCACAATATTTAATTCAAAATGGTATTTTGACAAATTTCTTCTTTAACAAATACTGCGATTTCAAAATTGCAGTAGGCCATGTTGCGATTTCGATAAAATATCTTCTCGTGCACTGATTCTTTTAAGCTGAATAGCCAATCGGAGTGATTTCTCTCACAGACGAGCTCTGCCGCCGATTCAACATGCAGAATCAGCCGAAAAACCTCCAACACGGGCCGACTAGAGCTGACGGTGCGAGACACACCGCAATAACTAGGCGGACAGACGCTCACCGACGGCTCCAAACTGTCCAACAGGCCGACCGTCGGCTCGGTGTGTCGGGGCCTTAAGAAACGTATTTGTGATGTGTCAAAAACATATCCCTCGAAACGTAATTCACAAAGACATTTTTAGTGTATGAGAAAGTAATCTTTAGGAGGCTGAGCTAAAGGTTTATCAATAAGGAGAGAAAGGCTGCTGTTTATTAGCCTACAGATTTAAAGAATAAACTAAGGTTATGCTGTTACACACACATTGAATCTATTGTTTACTCTACAGAAAGTTCTCTAAACAGTGGCGTTGCTAGTGGGACAATATAAAAAGCTAGCCTCTCGTCTTCTTCACATTATCTGTTCATATCAGTGCGTTTCTACTACAGAGTGAACTATTGAGTGTCTGTTATATAGGAAGTAGTGAATGGGTGACTGAGGGAGTGATTTCAGACACATCACTCTGTTTTCCATTAACCCTCAACTGGTTTTCACACAAGCCTGTACACTTTATTTTCTACACACGTCATAAACATATGGAAGGAGAACAGGAGTTATTTTCATGCCTTGAAAAGTTTGAAAATTGCCAAAACTTTAAAAATATTGTAATAATGATTGAGATTTATTGCTGTTATTTAACAGATTGTGATGTTTGCTGCAGGGAGGAGAAATGTTCAGGATCAGGACGCAAATCCTCAAATCAAAAGGAATTAAGGGCTGGGTTAGTAAAGACCTCCGGGTGACGGAAATGTTTGAACAATATTTTAACGAATGTTTAGACTCGGCTGCAGAAGATATTTAAGTTTGACATTAGATTAACTGTAAAAACCTCGAGGGGAATTTTGTGGTAATAGAAGAGAATGAGGACAACAAGCAATATACAATCTGTTTGAATCATATAAAGAGTAACTAATTAATAAGTAATAATAAATTATGCTGTTTGTTACCGTGGACAATCTCAACTTGTATGTTTTTGTATCATATCATGTTTTTATTTTTTTTCAAAGAGCATGAAGGTTTTCTTCAGGCCTGTGTGGTGAGCAGATTTTTATTTCCCTCTGAAGAGAAAATATATTTAGAAGCTTATGAACAAAGTATGTAATGTGTTTCAAGTCCGTCAGTTAAAGGAATGCTGTGTGGTGCTGCCATCTTGTGGACAGTCTGGAACAGCAGCTTTTGAGCACTGATCTGATTCATGTATGTACTATATTACACCAGTGATGTGGAAGGATTGATTATACAGAATGCATTTTGCAACATAATGTGCAATTTAAATTAACTAATAATAAATCTGGGAGTGTTTACCTCTGGCTCCGCAGGTGATCCTGAAGCTCTTTTGTGTCGCCTCATTCATCGCCGACGGCTGACGTGACCTTGAGGTCGTTCTGAGCAGCTCTAAGGTCAGATTGTGTATCTACACAAACACCAGTCAACTACAGAGTCACATTCAGTACACAGTTCATCTTAAAGGCTCTGAAAACACGTTTTCTCAATCAGTTTCTTACGTTGAACGATGGGATCCTACAAGAAAGCACTGCAGTTTTTGAGTTAAACTCTTAATATATACTAACTTAAGATGGGTTTTTGTCCCCACATTTAAGCTTTGATTGTTGCTAATTTAATCATGATGTTATGGAGAAATATTTGAAACCAAGTCTTCAGGGGCTTTAAGATTTGTTTATGATCGTAGTGCTGATGTGAAACCCACGTTTTGGTACCGTTTAGATTTGTTTATGATCGTAGTGCTGATGTGAAACCCACGTTTTGGTACCGTTTACAAAGCGATTCCCAGCCTCAATATCAGTCTGCTCAGTGAAGGGGGACTTTAAAGTTTTCAATAATTAAATTTCAATAATATGTTGTTTGTTTTTAGGTCTGTCAAAGTTAACACGATAATAACACCTTAGCGCAAATTTGTTTTACCGCCATTAATTTCTTTCTCTGAGAGGCATGTAAGTAAAGTAAATGATAAATTATAATAAAATAATTAATGTAGTAAAAATTCTGGTTGTCCATTTTCTAAGTCTGATCTAAATTGTTTTCTCTCCTGTGTTTATGATTTAAAGGTTTTTGCCAGGATAATCTTTATAAGTTCCTTACTTTTTTTTTTTTTCATCTGTCAAAACAGGTGAATTTATTTTTATTTATTTGCCAGGATCCTTTTGTTTGTTGTTGTTGTAGTACTGATTTCGGCCACAAGAGGCTGAATGCACCACAACCCCCATGTTCTAAAATGGGACTAAATGCATTCATTTTTTCTTCCAGCTTTAATTTCTCCATCCACTCTAAACACAAGGTACATATATTTTGATTTTAGCAAATTATGTGAAATCACTGTTATGTCTTTCTTTTGGCTGGAAATTTATTTTAATCTACGCTAATCTGCTGTTTTGGGATTTTTTTTCCACAGACGAAAAAAAGTAATTTAGAAAAATGATCTTGGCAAAACTTTAAAACAAAAACATTACGGAACCTGTTTATAAGTCTTAAACACAGGAAAAACAATGTAGATCAGACTTAGAAAGTGGATCACCAGAATTTTTGCCTCTCAGAACTTCCGTATTTGTCAGTAATATTTAAGTATTTACTGAGTTTATTAAGGGATCAAAATGTCTTCAATTTCTAGCTGTTGGACTAAAGTTAAACTGTAATCTATTTCACTAAGCTCACAGTCAAACTAAATATTTCTACTACTTCAGTCGTGAAATAAATTGTAATTGAAAAATTAAACTTTGATCTAAAATATTAATCAGAGGTTTCGTACACAGTAAGAAAAAACAAACCACAAGTGTCCTTAGTCATCAGATGCACATCGTATGCTACGATTTTATTATTTAGCCAAAACAGCTGGTATACATAGAAAATAGGAGACAGTTAGTAATTCAGGAGCTGAACATTAAACATAAGGTACAGGATTCTCTGAGCCAGAGGTAAAGAAACAGGTCGGCCCAGTAATAAAATAAACACAACAGGTTGCCAGTACTTCTAGTACCACAGACGGGACTGTGTGTGTCACAGTAATAGACAATTCTGATACCTTCTGGGTAATGAAGCTAAAATCTAAAGTGTCCGTCTGCTTTAAAAACGTAATAAAACCTGTTAATTATCTGGTCATGTTTTTCACTTTATGAGCAAATACGACTGAAATTAGATGGAAATGTTTCTCAGCTTTAACTGTTATGATGCGTTCAAGGCTGGTGGGAAAATCACTATCTAAGTTGACAGTTTAAACATTTTACATTCATGTGCTGTTTTGATAAAATTAAGTAAAACAAAGGAAACTTTATTTATATATCAGCTAAAAATTACAAAAAAAGTCACTTAAGTCATGTGAGTCATTAATGTAGTTGAGCGGTGATTATTACCAAATTTATGTTTCCATCGTCCAAATTATTACCCAAAAAAACAGAAATAAGGCTCAAATTAACAGGTTTTATTTTTATTTTTTTTTTAACCCCGTTGAGGAATATTTGACTATATGTTTGACATTATCAGAAGCTACATTTTATGTCTCTGTTCCATTTATAAATAAAGATGTATTTTAGATCAAATCAAAATCAGACTTAAGGGCAGAAGCAAACTGTTCATCCATGTTAACCTTAATTTAAATTGTCCAACTTTTTGAACTTTAGAGGAACAAATGAAAAAGAAAAAAAACATTAGTGTACTTTTCATAAGGACAATTAACTAAACACTAAAGAGCATCATGTGCATATATTCAATTGAAAATTGTTGGTTCTTTGGGGCCTTAATACTGTACCTACTCTTAGTCTCAAATGTTTTCCCTTTAATCCCTTCTGCCAACTAGGGCAAGTCGAGGCTGTTTGAGTTTCGTAACCATCCTCCAAACTCTCCGTGGCTCTAAGGTTTTAATAATATTTGTCTTGGCTCAGCTGTGGGAAAAGGAGGTAATAAAAGCTAAGAAATAAAAGCCTTTAATTTGAGCTCTGATCCAGGACTAACACACGGTATGATAGTCTTGGATGGCCATCCCTTGGAACTTGGACATTACACTCAATCATTGGCTTTTAAAATGCATTACAGGATGGAAGTTGAAAATACAATGTGTCATTTCAGTTATTTATTTGTAAAATTTTCGTGAAGAAAAAGTAGCTGCATCAAGTGATCATTTTCCCCAGATTAATATAGCACCTCAGTGAGAATAAAATACAATAAAAGAAAGAAACCCAGGGCATCATTTAGCATATACTGTTGGGAATTTGGCAACTTGTCTCAAAGTAAAGGCTAAACGTTAAAGGGCAGGGACACACTGACGGCTGCTTTACTTACAGCTCAGAGACAGAAACAGCCTCCACACACACTGAGGACCGGCCTACTGATTCTTTTTGTATCTAGAATGAATTTCAAATTTCTCGACACAATTGAATTTTCTGTTACTAATGTGATGTGACTCCTAATAATCTCTTTTCTAATCCTCAGTGTGCGTTAGCATCACACACAGTTACTGAGTCCTCGCAGGCCTCGAACATTCGGCTTCATACGCTTGTTATCGCGTCAGCTACACGATTGTATTCGTTAACCTGCGCTGGAAAATGAAAAAGGATATAAAACAGACAGGCTTCAGTCATCATACAGGGTGTCAAACTGCTGTCACACAAAATCTGAAACATTAATGATCCCTGTAGGGAAACACATCAGATGATGAAACGGCATCTAAAATGCATTCTGGTCCAGTAGAAGCAGACCAACTGAGGAAAAACATTTTTTTTTAGTTCCAGTAGAAAAAAGCAGATTATTAAATCTTTTGTTCAACTAAAAAAAAAAAAGACAACATGCATATTAAATATATTTGTTAATATGCTTTATATGCTCAACAGGACAGTTGGGGAGTTTAGAAACGCGTAAAGCCACAAATAAAATGGGTGAAAACATTTAAAATGAATAAATAATTTGACTGGTGATGACACTCTATTAACAGTAATTATTTAGTAGCAACAGGGAAGTTTTGTCTATCTCAGCTTGTTACGCTAATTACCCGCAAACACGAGCTCGATTTTTAACTCATCGGGCTATTTGACATTTAGTAATTACAAGCTATTACAGGTTTATTTGTCGCAGTCGTACATGAATATCAGTGCACAGCAGGGTACGCTTGTTGTTCGGTTGTAACCGCCTGTTTAATCGCAGCTAATAGAGGATTTTCAGTTCAAATCTATCGGTCTCATCTGGCACCATACTGGAGGTCTGTGTAGCTGAGATTGGGCTCTCCGCTAGCTGAAAAACTTTGTTGTGATGCGTCTGAACGTCGTCAGTCTGACAAATTAGATTCTTTCTTATGCTACAATGCTAGCTTCTGCTAAGAATTGCACAGTGTTTAAAAAAGATGAATTAAACAAAATATTAATATTAAGCAAATAAAATATGTAAACATCAAACTATTTAACAATGTCTTTGTCGACATGGTAGAGATAATGGATCTCCAAAAGCTACCTGAAATAATATCTAAAAGTGTCTGTAGAAATGTTCAGTAATCTCAAATGTAAATGTCCTGGGAATATGTAACTTATTAGTTGATTAATAGTTTGTATTAATAATCTGTGAGTAACTAAAGCTGTCAGATAAATGTAGTAGGGTACTAAACTACTACTTTATACTTCTACTGGAGTACTAAAAAGTACATTATTGGCTTCCAAAATGTAGTGGAATAGAAGTACAAAGTAGCAGAAAATGGAAGTACTACAGTTACATGTTCTGCTACTTTATACTTCTACTCCGCTACATTTTGGAAGTCAATATTGTACTTTTTAGTACTCCAGTAGAAGTATAAAGTAGCAGAAAATGGAAGTGCTTAGTTACATTTTCTGCTACTTTTAAACTTCTACTGGAGTACTAAAATACATTCCACCGCTGGCTACAATGTTAGCTTCTACTAAGAGCTGTTCATTAGCTACTGGTAACGGTATATTGATACAGTATTTAGCTAATAATTAGGTAGATGTATCAAACTTGAAACGTCCTTTGAATTCTGTTGAGCCAAATGTAATCAGCTGTAATCATTGCTAGAGAGCTAAAGACCTCCAACACGACTGCCAGAGTGCTAAACCACCTGAAAACCTCTCTATATACCCAACAGTTGGTGTTTGATGGCTAGTAAGCACAGACAGTTTAGGACTAAAGCAAACTAGAGTTTATATACCCGTTCTCTTTCCAAATAATGTACACTTCAAGGTGGTGCCTGTATTGGGACGGTGAACCAACAGATCTTTCATTAGTAGGTGTATACCAAAAGTCATTATCGATTAATATGCCATTTATTTTCCGTTTAATACATTGAAATAATCCATTTCAGATAACTGCAGCACACCGTCCCAATACTGAAGCTTTGATTCGTCCACAACCGTTAACATCTGTGCCAACTAAATTACAACTCCCCATCAGCACACTGGCTTCACTACAACAGACCAATACACCAATCCACATTACTCCAATTACTATAGCTAAGTAGTAACACGGAACCTGTAGTAACAACCTCTATTTACTACCATGGACTTTTTTGAAGTGTATGCTAACACACGGTTGCTACGTAGCTGGTAGATTAGCAACATGTTAAAAGTTGAATAATGAACCGGGACAGAGGCGTTTCGTGAACCCTGGAGGCCGACAAAGTCAGATCGTGTCTGTCTAGAGTGGTACTTAATAATAGTTTGATTTTTGACCATTTTAGAATTTGTGCAAAAAGTGCTTTAAAGAAAATAATAACAATAAAAATCAAATTACAGCAATATCTAACAGCAGACTTGATCTAGCACGTCGTAGGCATCCGCAGTTCCGGATCCGCTACTGTTAATATCCAATGCTGGGATATTATCGGCTCAACTGTCTTATAAATCTAATTTAAAAGCCAAAATGATTGTTTATACTGGGGCAAACTTTTTAAGAACATGCAGTTTAATCTACTGTAGGTGGTAATAATTGACTTAGTTGTGAATGGTTACACTCTTCAATACCCTAACATATACAAATACTCTTTCAGTTTGCGCAGAAGCTCGATTTTTCTTTCAGTCCGTCTTTATTCTCTATCAAACACCCCATCTATGTTTTTACATAAAAAAAATTAAAAAAAATCCAGCATAATTTTCAATTAAATATTTAAGTTAAATTCAGCCATCAGGCTTTTGGCACCTTTTAGTGGAAATGTGGAGACTACGAGGGGGATGTAGAAGGAGCGTTATGACGAACAGAAAAAGTACAAACACATCAAAATATAAATATGTACATACAAATAATGATTTGATCTTTTGAAAATACTCCATCAATCCTTCCAGAATTGTTTTTCCCTACGTCATCTATTGTCACTTCTTCCCAATACTACACGCATTAACATTTGTGTAATGTTTCATTTAAGTAGTTTCTGCTACAACTTGTTTCGACAAGGTTGTCCTTTCACACCTTTTCTCTTACGTTCTGAAGTTGCCCAGGGGAACTGATCTCGGATCAGCACCGGTAGGAACCTCAGAGGGAAACTTAACTGGAGATAGTCAAGTGCAATACTGACAGTTTTCAACTTGCAAGAGGCTGCAGGTTTCACTCATTTTCCCAAGCAAGTAAATGTGGCGATGTGGGGAAATTCTTGGCCTGAACAAATCCATTGATACTTAACAAAAGGTTTGCATTGTCACTGGATAAATGATTTAATCTGGACAAGAAACTACTTTTTACCCACATTAGTTTGATAGATTCTCTTTAGTTTGTATCAGTTCAGAAAAGAGATTTTCAAACTATATATAGGCAGGCTGTGATGCCCCGAACTCTCCCCAAAACGAAGGGTTGTCATCCCTCATTTTTAACAATTTATCTTAGGCCAAAAAGGTGATGGTGCCAAGTTTTTTACCTTACCTTAGCTCATTTCTAAACTGATCCTTGATCAGAGACTCTGGGCAACTTCCTCCTAACCTCGGCGTCCATTTGATGTCATAAGCTCCCATTTGCGCTAACTTGTTAATAACCATTTTGTGTCCCTTCAAGAGCATATTTGCTGAAATGCAGCCAGGGACGCAAAATGGCTCAAGTCAAACCAACCTATTCTAGTCTCAGTGAATAATTGGCGCCGATCGGTCATTGGTCGACGCCTTCTTGAGCCTGACGCCTCGTCGGATAGCCACCAGAAAATCCTCCACTTCGCTATATTCCGTCTCCTCCAGGAGCTCCGGGAGAGGCCGGCGCTCCCACTCGGACACCCGACCACCGGGCTGCGGTGGCGGGGTGGGAGGATCCGACCCCTCGCTAAGGTGCTGGGTCTCCCACTGGCCGGACTTCAGGGACAGTGGCCCGTTGCCGCCTGGTGACAAAGGGGTGGTCGGAGGGCTTAGTGGGGTTCGTGGTGCATTGCCGTCCTCTGATGCCGCCCTGCTGGGGAAACCGGGATGGTCAGGCACAGTGGGGGTCTTGACTGGGATCATGGGGGGCTTAACGGGGATGGGGCCCAAGCTAAGGCCCCCGGAGGGTCGTCGCAGGTTGGGTTTGGAGGATGGCGTCCGTCGGATGGTGGCGACTCCCGGGGTGATTATGGCAGAGGGGTTGGAGGGCAGCCCAGCAGTGGAGGCCGGGCGTTTGGACTGGAACATCCGGCGGTAGGACTGACTGATGTCGCTGTTTCTGGGGATGGTGGAGGATTTATCAAAGTCTGATGACTGCTGATGCTCGCCGTCCTGATCCACTCCCACGGAGTAGTAGTCACAGTCGGATACTGTAGGGAACAGAGAACCATCTTATCGAACTACTTGTCAGTATTACATAACACTTCGCATTTCACTCGCGTGATACTCGCTTAAATGCAACCCGGGCATATTTTTACGCTTCAAATCTCTTTTCCTTTATTATGTGTCGGGCTCTGAGCGCTGCCAAAATGCAAGTTACCTAAATTATATATTCAAATGAAATTTCTCTGAGAATTTCTCTTTTTTTCCGACTTTTTTTGACATTCTATACTTTGACTTTTTTCAACATGCTATACTATGACTTTGTTTTTGACAAAAAATGTATACAAAATATTAAAAAGTCCCAGTATACTATGACTTTTAAAAAAAAAATGTAGACATACTATACTATGGCGTTTTTCAATATACTATGACTTTTATTATTTTTTCAACATAGTATAGTATGGCGTTTTTTCGACAAAAAAAATATTAAAAAATTCCCAGCATACTACGATTTAAAAAAAAAAAAAATTTCAACATACTATACTATGACTTTTTTTTCTTTTCTTTGACAAACTATACTATGACTTTTTTTTTTTTTTTTTTAAAGTTATTTTTTGGGGGCATTTTTTAAGCATTTTATTGACAGGACAGTGGATAGTCTTGGAAAGGGGGAGAGAGAGAGATGACATGTGGAAAGGTCCACAGGCCGGATTCGAACCCGGGTCCACCGCGGCTAGGACTGAGCCTTTGCCATATGTGGGCGCCCGCTCTACCGGTAAATAAATAAAAAAAGTCATAGTATAGTATGTTGAAAAGAAGTCATTGTAAAGTATGTCAAAAAAATAAAAAAAAAGTCCAAGTATAGTATGTTAAAAAAAAAGGTCATAGTATAGTACGCAAATAAATTAAAGAAAAGTCATATTATAGTATGTCGAAAAAAGTAAAAAAGTCATAGTATGGTATGTCGAATTTTTTTTTTAAAAAGTCATGGTATAGTATTTTAAAAATATTAAAAAAGTCATAGTATAGTATGTCAAATTTTTTAATAAAGTTTTAGTATAGTATGTCGAAAAAATAAAAAAGTTATAGTTTATCTAAAAAAAAGTCATAGTATAGTATGTTGAAAAAAACAAAAAGTCATGGTATAGTATGTCAAATTTTTTTTAAAAGTTTAAGTATAGTATGTCGAAAAAATAAAAAAGTCATAGTATAAATAAAAAAAAAAGTCATAGTATAGTATGTTGAAAAAATAAAAAGACATAGTATATTAAGTCGAAAAATGGCATGAAAAAAGTCTTGTATAGTACATCATAAAAAATGTTAAAAGAAGTCGTAGATCACATACAGTATGTCATTAAATAGTCATTGTATAGTATGCCTAAAAAAGTAATGTAAAAAAGCCACAATACACTCCAAACTTATGCTACATTTTGGCCATTTTCAAAGGGGTCCCTTGACCTCTGGCCTTAACATATGTGAATGGGTTCTACGTTACCTTTTTCTGATTTGTTCCCGATGGACTTAATGCATTTAACCCACTGCTCTTTGTACATTCACGAAACGTTTTATGATATTGAAATAAAACATTTAATATAAGCATGACGTGTTTGTGTGTGTGTACCTTGTGAGGGGATGGTGTCCTCTGAGCAGCAGGGTGTGTTGGTCTGGCTGCTGTAGCCACTGGAGCCCTGCAGGGAGTCTCTGCTGGAGCCATGGATGTCCAGCTGGAGGCCTCGGGCCAGCGCTCGGGCCAACTCCTCGTGGGCCTCCCTGTCGTCCTGCACACACACAGACACACACCTCTTAGTTTGTTGTGTTTTTCTTTGGTTTCTCTAATTCACTAACAGCAGAAAAACACCTGAAATGTTACTCCACTACTCGTTTGGATTTAATCTCTTTCCGTCAGAATTTACACATTACCAAATTTCTGTCCAATCAAAAAGCTCCCAGTAAGTCATGTGACCTGAGTTAACATGACCAACACCAACTGACCTTGGGCGATGTCACAGAGTGGCTTCCTCTAACCCCCTGTGGTTCATCCCCTGGTGTGGTGACGTCAGCGCCGTGGTGGCTGCTGGGATCTGTAGTCTCTCTCCTGTCCCGGCTCCTCTTCAGGGTGTTGACCACTGACTGGTCATAAGGGCCCGGTTTGGCCCAGTCCTGCACAGAAACAATACACCATTACACTTTGCTGCTTTTCTCAGTTACAGAATCACTTGAAACTCAATCACGAGGGTTTTTTGACGGAAAACCCAAATAGCATTTTGGAGATTCTCACTATAGATTAATTAATGATTATTTTTGACAATGATTTGATTAATCTTTTATTTTATAACATTTTGAAAATAATAACAAATGCAAATACCAAATTGGTATTGCCCAATTTAGACTTTAGGATTTCATACCGCCTAATTAGCTGCAATATCTTTAAATATTTATTTTATAACAATATGAACAACAAAAGTAAGCATACATCTGTATTTTTGAAGCTGCAGCCAGCAAATATTTTGGGTTTTTTACTAGGGCTGTCAATCGATTAAAATACTTATTTAATCACAAATTAATCACACATTTTTAATCTATTCGAAATATACCTTAAAGGGAGATTTGTCAAGTATTTAATACTCTTATCAACATGGGAGTGGACAAATATGCTGCTTTAAGCAAATGCATGTATATATTTATTATTGGAATATGTTTATATGAATATGATAAAAAATTATGTTTATCAAAATTAGGAGCTTGTTTTTACAGACCACACATCAAAACCGTGGGACTGAGATCTCGAGGTATATTTCTATGTAGGTCTGCCATTATCCCATCAGTATGCCGGATTACCCTTGTTATATACATATATTTGTATAAACCTTCTGTTCCTGTTTTTTTTAATGTTTTAAATTTAATTAAATTGTATATGTGTGTATGTATATGTATGCACATATGTATATTTTATATATTTTTATTTAATTTATTATTGTTTATTTATACATTTTTATTTTATTTATTGTTTATTTATATATTTTATTTCATTTATTATTGTTTATTTATATATTTTAATTTTATTTACTGATTATTTATATATTTCATTTTATTTATTATGTTTATTTATATATAGTTAAATTTTATTTATTGTTTATTTATATATTTTATTTTATTTTTTGGCTCATGTGTGTGGAGAATGTGTTCTGTGTTGAGGGTGAGTTGGAAAAGAGGGTAAATATTAGTGTTATGCTCCTTAATTCTTGATTGTTCGACCCTTTTGAAATCAATAAATATACAACAATAAAAAATAAATAATTTAAAAAAAAGAGAGCAAAGCTGACAGTGTTGTTTTAAGGTCTGCTTGTAAATTATTAATGATAATGAAATGTATCCTTGTAATGTTTGATTTCAAAGTGAGCAAAGAAAGAAAATACAACAGAAGAAAGAATAAGATGAAAAGACAAACAAAATCAAAAGACAGAGGGGAAAAAAGAGTGTAAGATAGAAGATGGATAAACAGAGGTGAAGGAGGAGGACATCGGGGGAGAATGAGGATCAAACCTTCCAGGACGGGACTCTGGACGACGGGATCGATCCGATCCCCGAGGGGCTGAGAGGCGGGAACTCTCCTGATTGGCCGGAGCCTGAACGAGACCACGGCCAGGTGGGAGAAACGGACGAATAGGAGGGCGAGGAGATGGGAGAGGTGGTGGAGGTGGTGGTGGTGGTGGAGGTGGAGTAGGTGAAGTATGGAGGGTGGAGGTGGGTGTCCAGGGCCTGCAGTACCACTCCGTGCAGACAGAGGGCAGCATGATGGTCAAAACCATTTGACAACTGAAGGTGAGTGGATGAGGGAGAAAAACAAAAAATTAAAAATGATGACTGCTGAGGATGTGAAAACATGGAGCAGGAGGATTGTGATTTTATGTCACCCTCTACTAGGGTTGGGTTCCACTTTGAATCTGGTGTTTTATCTACAAGTGTTTCCCCATCCATTTGTGTTTCTTCTTACCTTTACCTGAGCCCAGAAGTTTCTTTTACCCAGAAACAGACGTCGGCATTTTAATAACACAAAGTAACAACAACAACAGACCAGAGTGTGTGACGCTGGCGCAACCTTACAGACATGTATGTGTGTTTTCATGTGTAGATGTTCACCTGTTGTAAAGGTTTGTCAGACATAAAAATGTCCGACAAATGTTCGAAAAAAAGTTTTAAAAATGTCTGAAAAAATGTTCGAAAAAATATCAGAAAATGTCAGAAAAATGTCAGAAAACATTTCCGAAAGAATTTCCGAAAAATTTCTGAAAAAATTTCAAAAAATGTCAGAAAGAATTTCCAAAAAGAATCTCCAAAAAATGTGCGACAAATGGGTCCAAAAAAAGTTCAAAAATAATGACAAATGTCAGAAAAATGTCCAGAAAAAATATCAGCAAAATATCAGAAAAAATCTCCGAAAAATGTTTTAAAAGTTTTAAAAAATGTCATAAAAATTACCTTACAGACGTGTGTGTGTGTGTGTTTTCATGTGTAGATGTTCACCTTTTGTAGCCCAGAGTGGGGCTCGCTGTGTGAGGGTGAGGAAGAGGAGGAAGAGGAAGAGGAAGGCTCCTCAGATAGAGGAGAGACACAGGACTGCAGCAGAGCCATGCAAAGCAACACACACAGAGAGCCAGCAGCAGCAGCAGCAGCAGCAGCACAGAGATAAACAGACAGAGAAAGAGCAGAAGCATGACACAGGTTAGTAATAAAATCTCATTGTTAATAAGTTCAGCACAAACAGAAGAATTAGAAAGAGAAAGCATGAAATACAAACAGAAGAAGCAGCTGCTGCAGTTTGAAGAAGAACGACAGATACATGAAGAAGAAGCCGGTTCAGCAGGATGAATGAGAAGCTAAAGGCTGTAAAAGCTGCTCAGAGTATACTGAATAATATCCAAATAGGACAACACAGTGACGTTAAACAGCTGCTTCCCACAAGATGAAACACTTGAGACATTTTAGGGTTAAGACTTGTAGTTGATATGGTGAAGGTTATGGAAAATCACCAGGGAACAAAAGTAAGTCCTGAACACTGAATTTCTTTAATCCAGCTTTACAGTCATGTGATGGAAAATTAGAAATTTAGCCCAAAAGTCATGAAAACAATGAATTGTCCTTGGACGACTGTCCTAGGTTATGTCTATGTACAAGGTCACACAATTTATTTTAGTCTGATGTCTTTGTAACGGCTGGCAGCTAAAACTCAGCTCTGTTTCAGGGACGAGGTAAAAAATGTCCAATAAATGTCCGAAAAGAAAGTAAAAGAAATGTCCGACAAATGTGTCCAAAAAAAAGTTTCGAAAAAATGTCATACAAATGTCAGAAAAATGTCCGACAAATGTGTCCACAAAATTGTTTAAAAAATGTCCGAAAATAAAATCCCCAAAAAATGTGCCAAAAAATCTCCGAAAAATGTGTCTGAAAAAAGGTAAAAAAAAGAAAAAAATCCGAAAAAACCTCTGAAAAAAATCTAGTTTAAAAATAAAGTTTTAAAAATGTCTGAAAAATGTCCAACAAATGTGTCCTAAAAAAAGTTTAAACAAATGAAAAATGTCCTAAAAATGTCCTAAAAATGTCAGAAAAATCACTTTGAACATGTGAGAGCTCTTGAATGCCCCCTGTTTGTTTCACCTCACCTATGTATGGTTGATTTCTCATAATGTATGAAATAATTAGTATAAATAATGAATGTCTTTTATTTCCCTTGATTTTTTAGAGTGGCAAACTTTTTTAAAATTTGGGTTGAAACTGCAACAATTAGTCAATATGCCAGAAAATGAATGAAATTAATAATTTGCTTAAAAAATGAATGAAACGTTTCGTGGTTCCAACTTCTCCAATGTGAGGATTTGCTGCTTTTCTTTGTTTTATATCACCGTAAACTGAATGTCTTTGAGTTTTGGACTGTTGGTCGGACAAAATGAGACATTTGAAGACGTCACAGAGGACTCTACGACACAATACAATACATGTTTTAAAGCACAGATTAATCAATATTGGAAATAATTGTTAGTTGCAGCCCTAATTTGGGTGTCCCCACTCTGCCCGTGAACCACAGCTTAGGAAACCCTGCAGGGGTAAAGTGAACGTGCGGTCTGGCTGCTGGGGTGACTCAGCACACACACACACACACACACACGCGCACACACACACACACACAGATGAGCTGCAGCTTCGAGCTAATGAACCTACGGTATCCTAGCAACCTGGAGGGCTTTTCTGACCTCACTGGAGGATGAAGAGTGGACAGAGTGAGTGTTGTTTTTCCTCTTTCCTTACCTGTGAGGTCTCCGGGGGCATGGGTGAAGGGGACTTGGACTGGAAGGCGTCCTGGGAGATGAAGCCAGAGTCGTGGGAGGAGACCGAGGAGAGACGGGCCGGCGTCTGCTGGGGGAGCACCGAGGAGGAGGAGGAAGAGGAGGCTCGGTAACGGAAGTGAGAGGTGGGGGAGTGGCAGTGTGAGCCGCTGGAGCGAGAGTCACTGCTGTTCACGCTGTTCAGGCTGCTGTAGGACGGAGAGGAGAGGAAGAGGAAGAGGAAGAGGAAGAGGAAGAGGAAGAGGAAGAGGAGGATAGGAGAGGAGAGGAGAGGAGAGGAGAGGAGAGGAGAGGCGAGGCGGGAATCAATTCATGGTAGAAGACATACATTTGCATAAAGCAACATATTTGTCCACTCCCATGTTGATAAGAGTATTAAATACTTAAAAATAAAATAAAATAAAATAAAAAATGGGCGATTAATCGCGATTAAATATTTTAAATCGAATGACAACCCTCTTGGAAACATTTGTGATAATGTACACAACTTGACAAAATATAGAACATAGGTGTAGTCATTTTTAGACATTTTAAACGTGGAAAAGTTACATAATTTTTTGAGAAACTGGACAGATGTTTAAAAACAGCCATCATCAGAGGGAAGTCTGTAACTGAAGCAGATGTTCACTGAGTCCTGCCAGACCACAGAGAACTTTTTAAGACTGTTTTTTGGGAACTAGACCAACAGTCTGACCCTCTATGATCCCGCTGCAGCTGAAACTCTCTGCTGCCACGAAGAAACTACTAGAATCATCCTGATCAGCTGCTACTCTTCCTTCCCTTTTTATATTAAAACAACAGAAAAGACCAATTCACTGTTCTCAGAGTACAACAATACATATTCCTCTAATATCTATCAGAAATATTCATTAAACTAATCAGAAATAAAGCTGCAGTTCCTGCTGTGGACCACAGGGAGGCAGTAGAGAACAAATAGTATAAAACAGTACATGTTTCAGCTTGTTGTGGGGAGGTTTTGCTGAGATAAAGGGCCGTTTCTGTGGCCATGGCAACCAACCTGCACATGCTGGACTTCCTTGATACGGTGGTGCTCGGTGACGAGGGCGGCGTTTGGTAGGACCAGGTGCACTCGGAGCCCTTTAGGTCGACGATGACCTGCAGAGAGA
Organism: Adelosebastes latens; assembly: GCA_916700685.1. NCBI lineage: Eukaryota > Metazoa > Chordata > Actinopteri > Perciformes > Sebastidae > Adelosebastes > Adelosebastes latens. Next base: position 18,393 of record CAKAKR010050326.1, read on the forward strand.
CAGAGAGAGAGGAGACGTCAGGTAAAATAACGGAACCAGCTTTCTACAGTGTGTTGGCAGCTGTCTGGATCCTGGATCAGCAGACAGGTGCAGGTTAGGAGATCTGTTAGGTTCAGTACCTGCTCGCTGGAGGCCGGCAGCTTGTGTGGGTCCATAGTTAGAGCCTTCAAGTCGTCTGTCAGAGTCTGGAGGTGAGTGATCTCCCCCAGCATGGACATCTCCTCCTCCTGATGACACACAAACACATCAACGGGCTCAAAACTCTACAACCAAACTACTTCACAGCGCTATTTCCACTGGAGATTTAAGCTACAAACAGAACGTTTCAGACAGAGGGTGATAGAGGTGCCGCAGCACAGACGGTATGAGAAAAATAAAGTGTTTGTTGAACATTAAAGCATGTAAGCATGAACCTGAAAATGAGCCTGATGTGTCCCCTTTAAAAGTCTTTTCTAATATAAATGCTAACATGATCACAAGTTAACATGCTGATGTTTTTGTAGGTGAAATGTTCACCATAATTACTATCTCAGTTTAACACGTTATATTGCTAACATTTGCTAATAAGCTTATTAGGATGAACCCTTTGACGATCCCTCCTCCAGGGACCGTGAACGTGAGGACATTTTGTCGACTAAACCATCGTGTTTTAAGCCTGTTGTGTTTGATTCTTGTTTCATTCTGCATTTTGCACCACTGTGGTTGTTTATTTTGATTTGATTTCTTTTTTTGTACTTTTTGGCACTTGCAGTAAAGCACTTTGCAACTTTTGTTTTGAAAAGTTGATCTATGAGTAAAGTTTAGAGCTGAAACAATTAGTCGATTAATTGATTGGCAGAAAATTTGGAAAAACCACCTCAGGTCTACAGGGAGCAGGTGTTTTCTCAAAAGGTAAGTTGTTGGTGGACACCTTAAGAATTTTCAAAATAAAGCCCCCTACAATTCCATTTCACAACAGGAAGTAGGCCTTGTGTGACAAACATCATTCAATTGACATGAAATTTACATCGTCTGGTCTACACTCGATATAAAGCAAAATATTGTGTGTTTAGTGTGTGTTCTCCAGCGTTGCATGGTGGACACAGGAAGCGGTATTAAATTTACCAATATGTAATTTTCCAGCGCCACGCACTCCACGCAAGGCTCATTGAAAGAGGCTGGGACACAGTCTTGAGCTGTAGGGTATGACACAGGTGTAACTGGAACTACGGTCGTGCATCACTATTGGCTCAGTTTCGGTGAGCGCAGACCAGATTTAACTGTGCATGTGTCAACGCGACAATGACGCGTGACATCTCCTCTTTTCACCCTCCTTGACTCAACACAGGAAAAAACATCGAACTTGTGTGCGCAGTTTCCGATGGTCAAGGAAGTGCACAGCTGCGAAAACCGGCATCCCGCCCAGTACCCCCCCCGACGTGCGAGAAGGTGCGAGGGCCCGCTCATCGCTGCCTGTAGCTTTAATTTATTTTTGTAATCAGTGGTTTGAATGTTTCAGAATCAGAAATACTTTATTGTTGCCTGGGGGGAAACTGTTGCTCTTATAAAAACATAAGAAGTGAAAGAAAATAGAAATAAATGAGTATGTAATGTCTGGATGTGTGACTGACCACGACGGGCTTCAGCATGGAGACGAAGCAGCAGAAGCGACTCCTCTCCTCCACCAGCGCCTTCCTCACCGCCTGCTTCTCCGTCTCCTCCAGCAGCAGGTATTTATCATTGACGTCCTGCATGGCGCTGTCCAGCTGGGGCTGCAGGTCCCCGCGGCCTGCAGAGACAAAACACACACACTTATACACTTATGTAAAATCTAAGAAACCACGCTGGATAAATTGTCAGAAAAAACAAATGCAAGTTTCACATAAAAGTGAAAGAAGAAGCTCTGACGTGGCTGCAACTAACAAATATCTTCATCATCCATTAATTAAAACATTATTTTCTCATTTAACTGAAAGAAAATTCTTTAAGAAAAGTGAAAAACATCCATCATAATGTCCCAGAGCCAAAGGCAAAGTCAAAGTCCTTGTTTTGTCCGACCAAAACCAAAAAATATATTCAGTTTACTACGATGTATGATAAAGAAGAAGTAAATCCTCACATTCAAAAAGCTAAAACCAGAGAACATTTGGCTCTTTTTGTTAAAAAAATTAAAAAAGAAACAATTATTCAATTATAGAATGTGTTGTTAAGTAATTTTCTGTCAATCAACTAATCGATTAACCAACTAAGTTTCAGCTCTACTCACAAGAATCTCGCACGTATTCAAGACAAAGAAAATGCATTATTATTTAAAAATAAATTTTGCTATCATCTCTTAAATGATAATTTAACTTATTTAATGCCTGTCGGAGAACATCAGAGAAAGAAAGCATCAAAACAACAGAACAAAACTGTCTAGTTGCATTAAAAAGTCCAGGAAAAAGTGCTGAGACACAAAAAAAAATTGGAAAATAATTTAAAAAAAAGCTAAAAAAAGTCTGTCAAAGTACAAAGAGCTCATTTAAAATAAAACACTGAAACAGCCAACAAAAGATTAAATATCAGAGTTATTTCATATCTTCTTCATTGACAAAGACTTGACCTTAAAGTGAGTGAAGACACTTTATGTTTGATATAAAAGAAACGTAGTGCAGTAATTCGGATATTAGAAGCCCAGACAGGAGGAGAAATAAAGAGCTTCAGGTTTCAGAGCCGCTGACAGATTATTAGCTCAGCTCCGGAGAGAACAGCCTGTTCTGAGACGTTAAACACTCGATGGGTTCAAAAACAGCAGTCATAGAGCCGCCCACAAACCTTCAACCCACATTAAAGAATTAAAAGAGTTTTCTCTCCAAACAAACAACCGCTGGCATCCAACTAACACACCACATTATTATTATTAGTGGGGTCATTAATTATCTGAAGACATTTGATTACAAAATACTCACAGTAAATTATAGAGATGTTAAGTAGGAGGATTCTGTTGCATTTTTAACCGTGATCTAATGCTTTAACTCCTTTTTCTCTCCATTGGACCTCCATGGAGGTTGAGGGTGTACATAGAGTCTGTTTTTTCTTTATATTTTTCAACAAATACCACAAAAAGTTGGTCCTAAAATGTCATAGAAAAGAGTGAGAAATTAACACGTTTCCACAAAGCCAAACGTGACACTTGACCACATCACATTTGAGAAGCTTCTTTATTGTTCTCAACAGTGTTTTTAGGGGGAAGACGTTTTTCCCTCTTTGAGACGATCATTTGGTAATCTCATCGTCTTGTTTTTCAGGACGGACACAAACATGTAATTAAAGTTCTTCATTCCTCCAGTGAGATGCGAGGCCGGTTTTTATGTGGTCGGCCCCGATAGACGGGGATGAGAAAACTCTCTGACTGAATCGTTCAGAGAGACGACAGAGACGGCTGAGAGTTGCTTCAGCGGACGGGAATGTCATTTCTGGTTTCCCACAGAATTCAAGCAACACGATGCCGAGAGCAGAAGATCCGTCTCACGTTCTCACAACAAAATCTTCCTCTCTCTGTCCTCAGTCAGGATGTTTACATGCACATACAAATTCAGATTATAAAATCCATGCATGCATGCAGGAAGACGACCTGCGACCTTATTTTGGAACTTAATTATTTATTAGTGATACAAGAAGCTGCTTCCTCTTTTTTTAATTTTGCAAATACTGAATTGTTTGAATGTGAAAACACAGACTTATTTCATGTTTAAGCTGAGCAGACACTTTGCATTATTATTAAAAGGCGGGTCCATTATTATTATTATTATTATTATTTATTAGGTTTTTATATCATTCTGTAGCTTTCCAGTGCCTTATGTAATGAAATCTCAACATTCAAATTTGGTCAAAGTTTGTATGTTTTAGCGTCAAAATGCTATTTTCCCTTCAAGTCCTTCTAAAAACGTTTTCCCACATGACCTGACGTA
>CAKAKR010050328.1:0-16114 GCA_916700685.1 Adelosebastes latens
GCAGGTTACAGACATAGGAATAGTCACACTAAATACAATTAAAGGCACTTGTTAGGAAAAAGGCTATAATAGACTTGTTGACACTTTTCCCAAAATGTCTGTCTATAGCTGGCTACAAGCACAGAATGCAAACCATAACAACATGTGAGTGAAGAACAATAAAGCTAATTCACTGATTTTACAATCATGTACAATGTACAAGCCTCACATGTGCAGATCAGGTCCCAGAATTAAAAAAATACTGCATGAAACTGTTACTGATGATACTTTAGACAGCTGATCAGCAGTAAAGTGCTGTTTTTTAAGAATGCATTATAGTTCAGTTAAAAAACGACCTATGAGCGTAATTTAACAGGTTTTCTTTTGTATTAACAGTAAAGCACTGTTTTTAGCAATAACAGGTTAATACTGTTGAAATCCTGTTGTAAATTAACAGCAATTGTTTACAGTGCGGTTTTATTTCCTTGTCACGTCTTGTGCTCAGGTTTGGGAAGCACTCTCAAGATGAGATGTCCATCCTGGCTCCACTAACTCAGTGCTGCATGTAAGTAGAGTGCAGTGGAAACAGCTTGTTTATTTGTGGATTCCACATTTGAAATTCATACATTATGAGCAGTTTTGGGAGGAAAATTAATTTCTCTTTCTCGTCAGGATAAAGCGCTCCACATTGTCGCGGCTCCAGCTCCTGGCCCGACCAGAGTTCAGACTCAGCGATGTGATGAGGGAGTCCCTGGAAGGAGACCCTTTACAGCCCATCCTGACAGAGCCCCACCTCTCGGCGCTGGACCGCAGGCTACAGAAGGTCCTCCGAGCGGTCCAGCGCTGCGTCCGGAGGCTGGGCGAGGACGATGTGATCGCCAAGGACTTTGTCAAATCCACAGAGAGACCTCAGACCGCCACAGAGACGGAAAAGGTCAGGTAACACAGGATGAAAGGGTCGTCGCTCCTCTCCGTATAACTGCTCATTTGCACCACATGAAGACTTCAAGATGAAGTTTGCAGTGAGCAAACAAGGCTCAGATGGGTTTTAAGGAACATGAAGCCATAAATGGAAGAAGACGCTGTGAAATCTTCTGAGTAATCTCATTGTGGAGGTTGAATCACTGCTGGTCTCAGATTCCTATCACAGAGAGAGCCGTACCTTTTATTTCCTTTTGTTTCTCTCATGGTCATAAATTCCCCCAAGGGTGCATTTTATGACAGGGCTCTCACTTTTTACGTCCACCTACACCATCAGGTAGGTTTAGAGTTGATGCATTTAAATTAAGACCTTTTAAGGAACAATTAAACACCAAAAAAACAGTAAAAGTATCAAGGAATACAGGAGATTTTCTTTGATACATGAAGCTATAGGCGCTCTCTCGCTGTCACACACATCAAAACCAGCATTAATATTCATAAGAGAGAGCTGTGATGCACTGGATCAGTTGTTTATCGAATTAATGTGGTGAATATTAAAGATTTATGTGTCCATGTGATGTTATAATTATAAAATAAAGTTATTTTGAAGAGAAATTATCACCTGCAAGTAACAGAAGTGTGAATATGTGTGAGAGAAAAGTGCTACCTACTAAAACAGCCATTTAGTTTCCTCCACCCCGTTTTCCAGACTTGTAATCCTCCCGTGTCATCGGAGTGTTTAACCAGCTTTACCACATCACTGTCAACTACAACAGGCTGAGACAGACTAATGGCTATAAGCTAAAGCAACTGAGGACTACATGTTATACCACTAATAGTTCTGAACCAAGCAAACGTTTTCCTATTGTAAATCTGTGAATGTGTTTTTTTCCTCTGAACGTCTTTGGCCTTCATTATTTTATTTGTTCTGATACGTTCCAGGTCTCTGTGTGATGTAGAGTAAAAGGAATAACCACAACTATTTTTAAGAGATTTTTGGGATGCCAAATAAAGTCAGACATCAGGCAGGGAGGCTGATAAGCCGCGGGATAATAAAATGTGCTCCCTACCGCAGGTAAATACCTTCATACCACAGTTTATCTCCACTAAAACTTAGCAACAGGAATAAACTTTTTTTTTAAATCCCTGTCGAAAATCAGAGATGACAGATTAGGAGATGAAGGAACACACTGAACTTTTCCATCTCCAAATAACTAATAGCAACAATTTGAAATCGGTAAATGTCGGTAGTTTCCCCCGAGCCAAGTACAATTGTTAATAATTGAGTTTAAAACTTCTGCTCATTATTTGAAAATATCCCAGCATGGAAAAATGACCTAAGTTGTCAAAAGTCATAAAAAATCCTCTTAGAGGAAAAACTGAGTATTATTGACCAAACAAAGCATGTCTCAATAATGAGAGTTCACAAAAGAGGAATGGAGGAAAGGTTAACATTTAAAATGTGGGTATAGATTAAAATATACTAGACTATATATAGGTTTTGGTGCAGGAATGAATACAAATTATCATCAGGCTTTTACAAAGAGCAGCGACATGTCGCCCCCTGGTGGACAGATGTCATGTTACATCTGTTTTCAGAGCCACTTTAAAGGGGAACTACGCCCATTTTCAAAATTTATAGATGTTATTCCTATGGTCTAAGACAGTCCAAAAACATCAGCAAACATGAACAACTCTCTCCCAAATCCAAAAACTAGAGTGCTAAAACTGAAACTTTTGATGTCATAGGGTACAAAGTGTGGAGCTGCTCCATAGACAATGAATTGGGAGAGATGTTACAGATGACACTGAGAGCACCCAGGAGGATGTTCTGAGTATATGGGAACATTTTCTGTTTCACAACTGACAACACTACAATAGAAGAAAGCTCATGTGGGTATAAAAAAAGAAAACAAAAATCCTGCAGGTCCACAAAATCACTTGCAGTTCCCGACTTTATACCCTATGACATCACAAGTTTGAGACTTAGGGTGCTTTCACATCAGGGACCTGGAACCGGATCCGAGGACACTTGACCTGTTTGTTTGATTAATGTGAACGCTCCGTACCGTACTCGGGCAAGGTTCGTCGATCTGTCCACTTGAAAAGGTGGTCTCGAGTACGGTTCATGTGTACTCGGCGACGGTTCGCATCAGGTGTGAAAGCAAACTGTACCAAAACACGGAAGTGATCTGCTATTTAACGCGAGTAACGTTAGCAGTCAGCGAGTAGTTTTGAAAGGGCAGGCTTTTTTCAACGTCGCCGGTCTCCTCCGAAATCTGTATCTGCGCGCAGCATGCGCCGATCTCATCCTGCACAGCCAGGGGTGATAAAGCAGGAAGGCAGGCGAGAGGTTCCTTAAAATATAAACAATAGTAGGTATTAGAGTTCAGCAATGTTTGTTATTTCATTTAGCTAATTTAATAGTCTGCGGAGTGTAGAGCGACATATTTTCATATCAAACTCTGTGAAATAAGGGTTTATTTTGACCAGACCAGAGTTGGTGAATGTTGGAAAGACTAACAATGACGTTTTTTTATTTAGTTTCTGTGAGGTTTGAATGTTTTATGATGCTCCCAACTAGAACAGCTGATCTCAATATAAACAAATACACGTGGATGATGACGCAAGTGTACTCGGGTACGGACCAACATTACTAATGAGAAAACAGAGCGGCGGGGGAGTGGAGAGGGGGGAAATTGTATTCGGGCACGGAACAGATCAATCATGTCTAATATGAAAACGCCCTTATTTCTCTGGTTTCTGGCTTTAGAGAGAGGAGCTCATGTTCACAAATATTGATTGAAATTTCCTCCGCCATGGAAATATCATAGTGGGGTTCCTCTTTAACACCCTCTATACCAAATATTAGTCTTTAAAACCAATTCCACATCATTTAAATTAGTTTTTATCAAAAGCCCAGTTGAAGTAATAGGAGGGAATGACTTAACTGGGAAGCATCCTGAACTGGAGCCACCATTACAAGCACAGTAACACAGTCAAAGTTGCAACCCTAAAGGACGAAACCTGAGACAAAGCTGAATCGTTTTTACTTTTTTATTGCTTAAACTGCCATCTGGAACAATCTATACCAAAAGGATAAACATCTTTGCACATACAGGAGGTCAAACTGAATACAGGGTAGAATAGAAAAAGAATGGTCCTCTGATCGCCTGCAGCTCCTCTGCGCTGCGGGCCTAACAAACTCACTGAAGGGTCGGGCTAGCAGGAGTGACTGACTACTACCGTAAGCCCAGGTTAGGTAAGCTAAGGCAAACCGGGACGATTGCAGTGTGGCTAAAAACATTTTTTTTGGACTAAAACCGATGATGCTGCTATTTACACGAAAACAAGATTTCGATAAAAGGTGAGTCGAGCCCACGCCCCCCCTAACGGAGTCATTTCCTGTGGATCAGATGAAGATGATCAATTTAACTGTAAAGTAACATACATATTAGTCATGTCCATTGACAAAACACTCCTCTCACTAACCTGACTACCCTGCAATCGGCACCAAAATCAAATCTTTTTGGACGTACAATCTCAATTCTGAGCGCATTTGCTGCGATTGAGACGAAACAGAAACACATATGACTTCTTTCTGGTAACAGACAAGTGAGGCAGGAATGAAGAGTTAAGCCTATAATCCAGAAGTGTGTGATTTGGTAAAGATCTTTTTAAAAAAAAAAAAAAAAAAAAAAAAAAAAAATTATACCATCTAAATAGTCATGAAGCAGTTAAGCTAGGGAGTAACAAACCAAATATTTGACAAAGTTCCTGCTTCTGCACGCAGCTGCAGGATTTATTTTTTAATAATACACGCTTCCATTCATACCGGATCACTGGATGCCTAAAACATCATGCCAAGTAAGCATAGAGAACAGATCACAAGCTACTCTGATGAAAAGACAGCCACCTTTTCAACAGGCAATAAGCAATGACACTAGTTTTAAATAAATATCCGCTCACTCTGCCCGTCAGCTCACCTGCGATGCTTTTTAATACATAAATACTTCAGATGTCCTGAAATCCATAAACCACCTTTTTTTTTTCAAGACTTCACTTCAATAAACCTGGAATTACCCATTCGATCTATTTTTAAAAACCCATGACGTTTTACACAATACGATTACATACTGTTTTTTGTCGGTTTGACAAGAAGAAGCATTTATTTACTTTGTGGCACTGGACACCTAAAATAGAATTTATGGAAAAATAAGTGTTTACAAAAGACAGTTAAACATATTTTTTTAAGATCACCATCACTCCAAAACCATAAGTTTATCATTTAGTCAATGATAATAATATAATAACTATGATCGTTTTTAACTATACTATGATAACATTTTGATTACAAACCATAGCAGAAGAGTGACCAAGTTATTTGGTATATACTAAAAAAATTGAATACTGAAATACACTTAATACTTTTTTTTTTCCTTTCTTTTTTTTTATTTCTTTTTTTCCTCAGAGTAGTCAAGGCAGTTCTTGTATGGTCGTTCTACCGATTAAAGAGGACAATAAGGGTAATAATAACTACTTCCTGTTCGGAGCTCCAAATAGTCAGGGAAACAGAACGCGCGCTGCATTTCCACGGCTATGCATCTTTGCGTCTTGACAATAATCAACAATTTGGCACTAGCCTGGTAGCTGCACAATAAAATGAAAAGTTGTACAAGCTCTCTCGCACTAAGCAAAACAGACTCGCCGTCGTCTCATCGTGCCGATCAAAAGGTTAACCAAAATCAACAAATGGAGCACAGCCGTCGTATAGCTGAAAACCTAGGCTCTGCTCTACGCTGTATATCTAATCAGAGTAACTGATGTCAAAAAGGAAACTCTTTAACGGGGAAGAAGGAGTCCTCTCTTTACTTCAATCTACAACAGAAATCTGTAACAAATTCACCAAAAAGCGCCATGTAAAGTTTGATTGTCCTGTCTCATCAGTCTGAGACCCTTATGTCTTTCCTAACAATCCTGCTTTGTGTGTTTAAGTCTAAAAAGAAAGCGTAACCAGCAAAATACATATATAACATAGGTAACAAGTGATGTAACTGTGCCTACAAGGTAGCGTACAGCAGCTGGTACAAGCGCTGGTGAATGGCTGAAAAGTCACCTCGGCGTGACGGGTGGTAACAACAAAATGTGTGTAAAAAGGGAAAAAAAAAAAAAGGGAGAAAAGCGAAACAGAAAGAAGAAAGTGACCAAAAAAAGCAAATTGCATTGGTGGACCCTGGGTCTAAAAGAAGGAAAGAGGGTAAAGGGTGGAAGGTGGAGGGTGGAGGGTGGAGGGTGGAGGGAGGGAGGAGGTGGGGAGAGAGAGAGAGAGAGAGAGAGAGAGACGCCCCTTCAGACAGACAGCGAGACGAAGCTGTTGTACTGTTGGATGTTACGTTTGAGAATGTCCGAACAGGGACCCAGGACGCGCTCGAAGCGAGGCCGGTCGAGCTTGACGCACTTCAGGGGGCCGCGGGCGACCACGGTGGCGGCGCGGGGACGGTTCATCAGCAGAGCGATCTCACCTGAAGAACACACAGAGAGACACACACACACAGTTTAAAACCTCACATAGTAACAGAATGCCATTTTTATCATGTGTTTAGCGCCATTAGTTATTTTTTTTTTAGCACCACAAAACAATATAATTTAATTAAATGAAATAAAAGACCGCTGTGATGATGTTTTAGTTCTTACCAAAGTAGTCAGAGGGTCCTAACCTCCCCACTTCCACAAACTCCTCGTTCTCTGAGCGACGCTGCAACACAGCTGCAGAACCCTGAGACACACACACACACACACACACACAGATCAGTTTGGATCAAGCAGCTTCATCTTGTTCATCTCTTGACTTTAGTTACATGAACACTTGTATCAGAAGAAAAAATCGTCACCATAAAAGTGAATTTTTAAAGGCAAACAGGTTTTGAAATAATTGGCAATACTTTATAATAAAGGTGAGTTTAAAGTAAATTACTGATCCATTAAGCAATTAACTAATCACATATATATTATAATATTATATATATATATAACATTCATTAAATCGTCATGAATCAAGCACTTTTATAACAATTAATTTTTAGGGGCCCTAGAGTCATCACATTCAAATGGCATACTGAGATAAAGTTTTCAATCAATTAAACAACTTAACACATAAAAAGCTGAAATACAGACATTATACGTAATTTAGTGAAATCTCCTCATGCATGTAGACTCTGTCACAATACTTAACATTTAATCCATTTAGTACCATTAAGCAAGAATACATTTAATATTTATGATTTTTTTTTAATCAAATTGGGGCTTAAACTAAGGATTATTTTCATGATTGATTAATCTGCCAATTATTTTATGGATTAATTGGTTTATTATTTGGTCTACAAAATGTCATTAAAAAAATCATCATCAAAATCATAGAAAATAAAAATTCCATCAAAGGTGACGTCTTCAGATTGTTTTTCTTATCTCACCAACAGAATGTAAGACCAAAAAAAAGCAACAAGTGATCATATTTGAGAAGCTGGAGCCAGTATTTGTCACATTGTTACATTTTATTATTTATTTGATGATCAAAATAGTTGCAAATTCATTTTCTGTTAATCGACCAATCAATTAACCAACTACCGTTTCAGCTCAAAGATTAAATACATGTTTAGGGTGAGGCAAATGTTTCAAATCACCACAAGAGGGCGCGTATGTGTAGAAGACACATAGGTTGTTTTAGTTGAAAGAGCTGAAAATATGAAACGGCATTAACACTTTCTAAAGTGATGTAACGAGGCCAACAGTCGATTATAGAACTGATTCAACTTCTGAGTTCAAAAGGTAAAATTCAGGTATTGTGACAAACGTAGCGTGTTTTGAAGGCATGTGTGTGTATGTGAGACAAAGTTAGTGATCAAGTGTATACCTCTAAGATGATGAAGAACTCATCTCCAGGCTCTCCCTGCACAACAATCTTCTGTCCGTCCTCAAACTGGACGGGCTCCAAGGCGTCGGCGACTGTCAGACGCTCCCATTTGTCAAGAGACTCTGAGGAGGGAAGAACACAGAAGAAAGGAGTCAGCTGAAATGACAGACAACCCTGAAAAAAAAAACACTCATTTGAAAGGTTGAACCGAGATATTTTTATATGCTCTTTCAGGTTATTTTAATCTCAGCACAGAACACGAGTAACGTGCTTCTTCTTCTTCTATTTTTAACTTTTGGGATGAGGCCGATTTGGAAAATTAACCCACCTAAAATGGACACTTTCCTGAGGAATTCCTCGTACATCTTCCTCTTTCTCAAAGTGCTTCCCTGAAGAAAAAGATAGTTTTGTTAGTATAAGTGCGTAAAACTTTTAAACAATTTTGTCTTTGCATTACGGACCCACGTGTACTAATAAAACGCCTCCTTACCATAAGTATTCTCCTGTAGCTGTCTCTGTCGATGCCCCACAGCTTGACATTGGTCTTGGCTCTAACCGTGGCCGCCCTCGGGGTGCCGTATATCAGGGCCAGCTCTCCGAAGCTGCCTCCCTCCCCGATGCTGGTCACCCATTCATTGTTCACATACACCTGACAGATTAGAGGGGTAGAACCCGAGGTATTAAAATGCAACGTTGAGAAAAAAATATAAACATTTCCTGTACATCATGACGAGGATCCGATACTTACATCCATCTCCCCTTGGTCGATAACATAGAAATTGTCACCTTCGTCACCTGGGTGCATACAACAAGAGCATTAGCATCACACCAAGACATGCTAAGATTTATGGAGACATAGGAGTGCCATAAAAACTAAAAACAATCTGTAAAAGAATAACCAAATAAATGTGGACATATAAAGAGAAGTAATGAAATATAAAAGTATAGAGTATATGTGTGCAGGAATTGACTACTTAGTCTGGGCAGGAAGGCCCGCCCAAAGCCAGTTGATTGACAGCTTGGCCCTTCAAGGAATAGCAAAAACAATAGGGAAAAGCATAAGGAAAAGTAAAGGGATACAAATAAATAAATGGCATTATATAAAAATAAATATTTGTTTGTAAATATACAAATAAACAAAATGAGTAATTTATATGCAAAAAATAAATAAATATATACTTTTTTAAATGGATAAATAAATATATACTGAAATAAACAAACAAAAAAATGAATGAAAATGCTTATAATTATTATTTTATATTTTGTCTTTATATTTCCACATTTATTTATTTACTTATTTATTTGTCTATTTATTCCTCTTTATATTTGCGAATTTATTTTCTTATTCTTTTTTATGGCACTCCTATGACTCCATAGTGATTTGGATAAACGTTTGTTCAACTAAACACTGAAAAGATGTCAACCTACCCTGCAGAATAACTGTTTCCCCGGCGATGTAGGTGACTGGAAACATTGCATCAAATATGTCACTGGAAAAGAGCAGATTTGTGAGTTGATCAGCTGTTATCAAAACTTTATTTATAAAGACCTTTAAAAAAACCCAGTATTGTTTAAGACAGGTACCTCCTCTCATTGTCGTCCAGGTGTGAGAAGAGCACGTTCTTTTCAATAGCTTTGGCCAAGGCTGCCATCGTCTTGTAGTCTTTTGGAATGACCTTAGAGAGCAACACAGAGATGTCACAACTTTTCATAAAACTGATAGCATCAGATCGTTCATGTAGATTTAAGTGTTGCAACACTCTTGTAGCTGTTTGCAGGCGTGCATGTTGTCTACCTTTCTGACATATGAGGCTGCATCCTCCTCTGTGTAGACCTCTGCGCTGAAGGCTCCTCTCCGCCGGCGACCCTTCACCACGGGGTTCATGGGTGGAGAAACCTCCTCATCGCGGGAGTCTGAACGGGAACTGCTGGCCTTCTGCTGGTTCTGGATCTGCTTGGCCTCCTCCTAGAAGAGAGAGGGAGGGGATGGAGTGAGACAACACGGTTTATAGCTATTGCAGTACATCAAAGTTAAGTCATGGGTTACTAAAAGCACTATTTGTGCAATAAAGTGCTACACAGAGTAACATATACAGACACAAAGAAACAATAAACCTATAGATAAGATCTCAATGAAAACTACATTCCAGCAAGTGTTCAATAAAAGCACAACTAAAAGACGATATAAAGGTTACCGTCAGGCGAGCATCTGAAAAAAAATCTGATAAATTATAAAAGGATGAAATAATTCTAAAATAAATCCTATGTTGAATTAAAAAGCTAGTTAGCTAGTAGCTAGTTATGAGTGCATCTTTCTAGCTGTAGACAGCATACAAGCAGTAGTTTCAGGAAGTCTTTTGCACACAATTCATGTATGTGCAGTTGTGTGTTTTAATTTAATTTAATGAATCGTTTGAAGCATCACTAACTTTGCCTATCTTTGTTTTTAACTGATATTTTTAGTAAATGTAGCATTCGGTTTTGAACATGGCTTCCGCAAGGCTGATCCAAGTGCATATGTACACTCCAAAATCTAGTCATGCATGTGTATACTATACAAAAATCCTGTAATGCAGTGTTTTGTTCACTATGCACAGCTGCAGAGCGAGCAACACACAGAAAACGACTGAAAAGAGAAAATAATAAAATGTTATGCACATAAATGTGTGGGAACATTTCATGCCAGTTAGAAAGCTAATTAACTTGCGCTTAATGTTAGTTTTTTTTCGCAATTGCTGCGTGTTTCTTAGCCAAACTGTTGTTCTCAGACACGATAATGAAAAAATTTAAGTTAAAAAGTTATAGAAGCTTTAATTCAAAATATGATTAACAAATGTAATTGATGACATCACAGAAAAATAAAGTGCTTCAGGCTAAATGACTGAGAAAATGCTTCAACTATGACATCCACTGTGTCATGTGGTGTTGTTTTTGCCTGAGAAATAAAAAAGGAAATATAGTCTGACTAAATGTAAATAAATACAGTTTATGATGCCAAATATTGTCTGGCTTATGAGACAGTAACCGCCTGGTGTAATATGGGAGTATATAATGCTACTGACCAATAAGGACAACCAAAAAGCACAAACACAAACCTTCTCCAGCCTCTCGAAGTACTCCCTGAGGAAGGCCATGGGCCGGTCCGGCCTGGAGGTGCACAGCTGGACAATGCAGTCCTTCAGCAGCTGTTGAATGTTGTGTTTCTGCACATACTGCTCACACTCCCTCAGGCTCCGCTCCTCCTCGCTGCTCGTACTTCCAGATGCCATGACGACAACCCTGCTCTGTGACCTCTAACCTTTGTACTGGAGGGAGAGAGAGAGTGGACAGTAACGGGGGGGAAAAAGGACTTCAGATCATCGCTGCACTGTACAACATGGATTCGCTGGATTACCAGAAAGCAACACAGAGTTAGGGTGTGTGACTGTGTGTCGTGATGAGAAACGGACAGACAGAAAAAAAAAACGTGAGAATGTGAGAAAAATAGAGCCAGAGTGAGAAGACACTGAGAGATGTGGGGTGTTGTTTTGGCACTAAGGAGCCTGAGTGCTTCTCCTTAGTGTCAGGAGTGAAAACTGGTCATATGATGTGATCACACATATCTGACCACAGACAACAAACTAGGACAGGCACCCTGTCTGTCCTGGGTTTATTTACTCAAAACAATTCAACTTTTCCACCAGCCTGAAAGAAGCCCTCTATCAGAAAGGCAGTATCATACATGAGGCCTACATTTTAGACGAATGATGAATCAATCCACTGTGAAACAGAACAAACCATAAAAAGCAATTGCACTTGCTTGGGGTTTCAACATTTTCAGGGCCCACAATACTGCTGCTGAGCAAAATAGCCTGACAGATCCCAGATCATGTGATCGGCCTCTGTGATATAAGCTTCTTCGGATGGCTCTGAGCTTGATCTAGCCGTGTAGTCTAAAACAGGAAGGCCTCGTGTAACCAACATTTTTTTTAGACAAGTAAAATGAGTGAACAAAAGAGACCGATTCCATCCTGTCCCCTGCAAGTGTATCATGCATGTGCATCAGTATAATAGGATTCGGATACTTTCTAATCTGACTAGGCCCAGGGGAGATTACTAGCCATGTTATCAAAGATGAGGCTGGCACAGGCTTTTATGCAATTAACTACACTCATGGTGGAAACTTGGCAGGCTTGCTTTAATCTAAACCTACCACACAGGAATAAACTAAGTGACAAATGATACTGTTTTTGGGAGCAGGTGGGATAAATTAAGAGCTAACCCAACAACAGGGCTCTTCTGCCTTTACATTAAGTATAGTAAGTCTTATTTAGTCCCAATGATGCCAAAAACGCTCTACCTACTGCAGGTTTAATAATTGAATCTATAAGTAAACTTAGACTTAAAATAAACCAATACATAATTTACATAAAGGCAAGTTAAAACAAACAAAATAAAAACGTATTTTGTACCTTTAAAAATTGTCAAATAAGACCATGATAGCTTTGTTTAGCAGTTATGTCTAATGGTTCCCAGGGTCGTTGATGTGTCGCTCTGCATTCATTAAGTAAAAAGCTTGATCCAGGGCAACAGGGCTCTTCTGCCTTACATTAAGAATAGTAAGTCTTATTTAGTTTGAGATATTTTAAGGTAAAGTGCATAATTAACATGCTTAATTCTCTAATTCAGTTACAGAGCTGCAGCATCACCTCTGCTGCCCAACAACAGGGCTCTTCTGCCCTTACATTAAGAATAGTAAGTCTTATTTAGTTTGAGATATTATGGAAGTTTTTCCCAATGATGCCAAAAACTTTCTACCTACTGCAGGTTTAATAATTTAATCTATAAGTAAACTTAGACTTAAAATAAACCAATAAATAATTTACATAAAGGCAACAGGACTCTCTTCTGCCTTGCATTAAGAATAGTAAGTCTTATTTAGTTTGAGATATTTGAGGTAAAGTGTATAATTAACATGCTTAATTCTCTAATTCAGTTACAGAGCTGCAGCAGCATCACCTCTGCTGCTGTCTACTAGGAAGTCAATTAAATTAGAGAAAACACTGCGATGCACAAATGACCTTGCTTGAATGAGTGACAACGGGGGTAATGCTGCAGGATGGATGATAATATAAAGCATCAAATGGTTTACAAAGTGAGTATCGCCCTTTAGAGACAGTGTGAGGAAGAAGATGCCCTGTCTGTCTGTAGCACCGTCTAGGTCAGGAAGGCTTCAAGAGGAAGCTGACAGGAACTCACTAGCGCTGAAAAGCTACCTAGTTTACATTATAACAACCACTAAACACTAAATGTGTGATTAGTACATGTTTACCTAACTATCCTGGGCCTAGAGAGTGAGTCTAGTGTGATGCCTAGCTAGCTGGCTCCGTTGCAAAGGCAAAGCTCTCCTCTCAGATGACGCCATCTTGAGCTCTATCATAAACAAACGAGAGACGGAGGAAACATATTCAACCTATCCAGAGGTCATATGAACCGAGAGGCTGAGAGAGCGCACGATACTCACAAGAAAGACTGTGATATGTGCTGCCGAGCCCGCCCTCTGATAGCGACTCTGGGATGGATGGTATTTCTCTTAAAGCTCGTACCAGATAACCAGCAGATCCTCCTCGCTTCGGTTTTCTCTCTCTTCCCGAGCCCTCTGGACCGCTGCCCCACCGGATACCAGCCGACAGCCAATCAGCGGCCAGCTCTGACGTCAATTCTCCTCGTTCTGACATGTGAGCCCGTCACCCCTGGCAACCTTAAAGGAGCCACGCACGGAAACCGTGACGTCAAGGAAATAGTTTTCAGAAAATGTGAAGAAGAAGAAAAAAAAATCGATTGATATCTGATTAAAAAAATTAAGCCTGATAACGTGAATCTCTCAGTGTTTTGTCTTTATTTAGACCTCCTGGGTTCACTGCAATGTGCATGGATTTTCCAACATGATGTACAAACAACTTTAACTATCAAAAGTAAAGGTAAATATGGACCCAGTCAGAATTATAATATATATATATAAAGTAAAGGTAAATATGGACCCAGTCAGAATTATATATATATCAAATATATAATATTATATATATATATAATATATTAATTATATATTATATATATATACATTAAAAAAATATATATATAAATATGATGTACAACATGATGTACAAACACCTTAAACTATTCAAAGTAAAGGTAAATATGGACCCAGTCAGAATTTTATTTATATATGTATATATACAGTGTATATATATATATATATATATATAATATTACTGATGTATTAATGTCCAAGCAGTATTTTAATGTTGTAGCTTGCTTGTCGAAATGCAGCTTATTGATTTATATTGTGTTGGGTAGTTTAATCAATAATAAAGCATGATATTTGATAAGCTGATCATATGTTTTGTATGTTAAATCTGCACCTCCTGTACAAACACCTTAAACTATCAAAAGTAAAGGTAAATATGGACCCAGTCAGAATTATATATATATATATATAATTTTCTTTTATTTGTTTATTTATTTTTTTTAATCTTTAAAAATTGTCAAATAAGACCAAGATAGCTTTGTTTAGCAGTTATGTCTATGGTTCCCAGGGTCGTTGATGTAAAAAGCTTGATACGTCTTTCATCCAATGAAATCATCAAAACAAACCCTCGTGACAAGACTGAAAGTCTAATTGGCCAATCAGACCTCTTTTCCTTAAATGGGCGGATCTTATTTGATTGGCAGCTGTGGCATCCAATCACCTAGAGGCCTTAAACAGCTCGACCAATGGAAACGCCGGAAAGGAGAGTTGAGCGGGCCAATCAGGATGCACCTGAGCGTGACGCATCCACCCATCAGCTGTTTTTTGTTTTGCTGTGTGAACATTGGAAGTTAATAACATAATAACAACATAGTGTCGACTGACGGAAGAGAAGCGGCTCATTAAGGAGGTCTTATCTTGTATCTTTTACTCAGATTTGGTTATATAGTTCCCTTTAGTGTGTGTTGTTGATGATGTGTGCCATCTGAGCCAGAGACATTCCTCTCTCTGAAGAGTGCGAGCGTGGCGCTTGGAGTCGGATCGGAGGGGGCAGAGGAGGGAAGCGGGTTCCGGCGGGTTAGACCCGAGCCCCAAGGCCTCCGACCTCGGCCCAGCGGACCTGACGGCTCCGATGGAGTCTCAGGAGACCCAGGACTCACCGGACGGCCTCGATGCGCACCGAGCCTTCATCTGTGCCTCCTTCAACCAGGACACCACGTAAGTAAGCGACCTGCAGGCTGGGCCCAGCATGAACTCAATCTCCTCTTCTGCTGCTGCACCTGACTGTTGCATCATTATTTACAGTCTCATTTTACATACTTTATTTTCTGTCACTCTTATAAGGCTATAGCAGTATAGTGCCAACAATCAGGCAGTTGTGTGCGTCCATAATGAAACTACAAGCTCCTGTATATGCCTCATTAAAACTTCTAGATTAGTCTCTACTAGCAGCTGAAAGTGAAGTAGGCCACTGTGTTAATCTTCAAGGCCGGTTGCACATTAAACTGGTCAAACCAAACTTCTGGCTGTTGTGCAATAACACACATTTTTTTTTTTTTTAAACAATATTTTTTATTGAATTTTACATAAAAACATATATACACATACAGACAGACTAACAATATTAATAATTAAATTATACAATTAAATGTTTAGTCCGAATTTCCACAGTAATCAAAGAAAGAGAGACATGACATTTCATGTATTTCACATATCTAACAAAGAAAACAAATAAAAAGAAAAAGATAAGACAAAACAAATAAATACCTCAAAGAAGAAGAACAAAAAAAAAAAACACAACAACAGTGTAATAACACACATTTCTTTTTTTTTTTTTTTTTTTTTTAAACAATATTTTTTATTGAATTTTACATATAAGGCAAGGCAAGGCAAGGCAGCTTTATTTGTATAGCACATTTCAGCAACATGGCAATTCAAAGTGCTTTACATAAACATTCAAGAACATTGTGACAAAGTGCAAAAGAACATTAAGACATAATTAAAACAGTTAAAAAACATTAAAGATTAGAAAATAAAAACAAGCTAAAAATAAAAGCTAGGATCAAAGCTAAAATAGAATATAACACATAAGATTAAAAGATCAGTAACTTTATTTCACAAATTATATTAACTTATGCAAAAAATCACATTCATAACATTGTCATTAAATTATATATTTCTTTACAGACTGTCCAGATAAAACTACAATTTTAAAGCCTATGAGTTAAACACAATCCACATAAATATACACACAGGTACAGGTGCAAGGCAAGGCAAGGCAGCTTTATTTGTAGAGC
>CAKAKR010050333.1:0-21744 GCA_916700685.1 Adelosebastes latens
TCATGGTCATTTTCAAAGGGGTCCCTTGACCTCTGACCTCAAGATATGTGAATGTAAATGGGTTCTATGGGTACCCACGAGTCTCCCCTTAACAGACATGCCCACTTTATGATAATCACATGCAGTTTGGGGCAAGTCATAGTCAAGTCAGCACACTGACACACTGACAGCTGTTGTTGCCTGTTGGGCTGCAGTTTGCCATGTTACGAGGTGAGCATATTTTTTTATGCTAAATGCAGTACCTGTGAGGGTTTCTGGACAATATTTGTCATTGTTTTGTGTTGGTAATTGATTTCCAATAATAAATATATACATACATTTGCATAAAGCAGCATATTTGTCCACTCCCATGTTGATAAGAGTATTAAATACTTGACAAATCTCCCTTTAAGATACATTTTGAACAGATAAAAATTGTGCGATTAATCGCAATTAACTATGGAAAATATTTTCACCAATTGACAGCCCTGTATAATATTAATAAGTATGTTTTCTTTAGTGTGAAATCACACTAAAGATTTCAAAATAAGAATCGTTGTGTTTTTGTTACCTTAGAATGAGCCGTTTATAGCTACATACGGAGCAGGTCCTCTTCACGGAGTCCTGTTGCCATGTTGCTCCGCCATGTTTGCCCAGAATGGACAAACTAAACACTGCCTCTAGATAGGGCCATTCGCGATTTCACGTTTCCGCGTCGGCCACCGTAGTTTTCCCACGTTTGGCACATGGGAGAAGTTTCAGTTAGTTGCGATCTGCAACCTCACCTTAGATGCCGCCAGATCCTACACACTGCTCCTTTAAGCCCTAATCGTTACCAAAACAGCTATTCGCCAGATGAAAAAGAAGAAGATAGGGTGGATGTATTCATTTTCTTATCGTTGTGCCATTTCACTGTGTCTGAAAAGACTGCTGTGATCAGAACCATGTTTCCATGTTTGGTGTGTTTTCAGATGTATTAACATTAGTGTGGACGTGGCTCTACCACCCAAATCCACCTGAGTTGTTCATACTGCTCAGTGTGCACACCATGAGAAACACAAGACTGTCGTTTAGTGAGAGGAATAGTGTCCTCCAGGCCTAAGAGCATTATTTGATTTCATATTATTTGTCTGCTCTTCCTATTTTAGTCCTAGTTCTGTTGAAACGTAATGTTGGAAGCAATATATTTTCCTGTTGATTTACAGGGGAGGCATCACAGGGTTACTGGACGGACTGAAGATGAAGCTGTACAGTTGGTTTGGTCTGCTTCTTTGTTCACTTTATGACTGTATATAATCTCCTGTCTGGATTATTTACAAAGGACTTTCATTATTCTCCTCTTTTAATCGCCTTTTGTATCCTGTTTGATGTAGTGCATTGGAGTTGCTGTCAACAATGTGCTTACAATGATGGTGTTACTTATAGTACAATAAAGCATCTTTGTCAGAACAGCCAGCCCGCCGGCTCTGTGAGCAGTGTCAACTTTGAAAATGTACTTTGGTTCAGTTTATGTGTTGGAATTGAACACTTGAATTTCTCCACAGGAAGAGTAATGTAAATAGCAGTAAATTGAGCTTAACATTTTTAGACAACAAAGCAGGACGATGGTTTTATTTTCCAAGATTCTCAGTCAGTTGCTTCAAAGACATCAACTGTCTCATCCACATTATCTGGCAGCAGCGTATGATGCTCGTCAAACCATCCTATAGTTTTCTATGCGAGGTTACGGAATACACCACTGTCCTATCTCCCAGTGTAAAAGCAGCTATTTTGTCACATTCACTCCTCGAATTGACTGCTGTAGCCCTGACCTCAGTATCCACCACAGCTTCTATGGAGGACAGAACCTGCCAAAATAAATTAATAAATAAATAAATGACTCAAATATATCAATAAATGTAGCAAAAATAATGTAAAAAAAATAACTGTAGACATTAATTAATTGATAAAATGTGACATAAATTGATATTTATTTTTTATTTATTTATCTTTGTATTAATTCCCTTATTTATTTATTCTTGTTTAATTTTCCTTTTTATTTATTCATGTATTTATTTGTATTAACTTTTAAATGTATTTATTTATTTTTGCATTTATTTATGCATTATTTTTTTTATTAATTTACTTATTTTGCATTTATTTTATTTCTTTATTTTATATTTATTTTTAAATGTGTGTATTTGTTTATGTATTTATTTATGCATGATTTTTCCCTTTGCATTTCAGCCCTTATTTATTTTCCCAAACTTATTTATTTCTGTATTCTTTTCTTTACACATTTCTTTTTACATTTCTTTATGCATTTCTGCATCATTATGCAAATGAGCTGTCACTCAACGTGTCATGTTAATTCTTGACCTATGGGGATAGCATATAACAAAAATAATCTAAGATCAAAGATTCACTTACTAAATTTCAGAGCTTTCAACTGCATCTCATGGTCCTCATTCAGCAAATGAAGCTGGTGCCATCATGTGATCTAAGTGTGGAGAAATCCTCTGGAAGACGTTATACCAAACAGCGGAAGACATGCCAAAGTTTTATGAACTACAACGGGTAAACCTGAGTTACATATTGTCTCCAGCTACTTTAGAAAATCTAGCCCGTGACAGTAGACTTTGACCAATCACAGGTCCTTTCATTGAGAGAGCTTCCTATTGGCTGTGCTCCGGTCATGTGACCGGAACTTGGTGTTCCTTCACCAGATTTCACAATGGCGACCACGTCACAATCTTTCTCATTTTACAGCTAAACCGTGCACTACAAGATGATTCTGAAAACACGTGAGGAGAGAAATAGGCTCATCAGATCAGCTCTTACTGCTTGTTTTCCTCCGGTATAGTGGAGTGGATAACATTAATTTTTTCAATCAAATTGTGCAAATAGTGATACAAGCACCAAATTTGGCTTGATGATACCCGAGGGGTCACTAAGCAAATATAAACGATTGGCCACTTGAAAATCCAAGATAGCGGCCATTTTTCAAGATGGCCGCCCAAATTGACCTGCTGGTAATGATTTCTGTCATAGAAATTCATCTACTTGATCGATTTGAGTGATCTTGGTGTCAAATTGTATGTTTTCTGGCATGCTGGATTTAATTTTGATAGTTTTAACAGTTTTTAACTGCAATATGGCGGCCATTTTTCAAGACGGCTGTCAAATTTACTCGCAGAGAATGTTTTTCTTAAGAAAATGCATGTACTTGGTCAATTTGATTGTGTGATGTAGAGTTATATGTTTTCTGGTATGCTTGATCAAATTTTTAAAGCTTTAACAACCTCCAATAAGTTTTTTCTTACTTTCTGGCTGTCCGCTGAGTCTTTGCTTTGTGGTTTTTGCAGCTTGAGAGTCCACAGTTCCAGTTCTAGCACCTGGTGTTGGATATGGAGCTTGTCATATTCCTGTTTATCCGCTCTTTCAGGGAAGGAAACTTTGGACTACTGATCCCCTACTCGACCAAGTCAATTTCTATGAGAGAAACCATCATCGGCAGGTCAATTTGGCTTGAAAAATGGCCGCCATCTTGGATTTTGAAGTGGCCAATCGTTCATATTTGCTAAGTGTCCCCTCGGGAATCATCATGCCAAATTTGGTGCTTGTATCACTATTTGCACGATTTTTCCACTATCCGCTCCACTAGTATGTGAAATCTTGCAGATGCCGTTAGGAGCACCGGAGGACACAGAGAAACATGATTTTTTTCAGGTTACCTGTTTCATGTCCTACTGTCAGGATATAGCAACCGATTTATAAAAATAACTTCTTTTAATCATATTTGCTCCAATCTCGCCTATTAAGAGAGGCTCCCCACTCCCACTCAGCCTGAATACATGCTGTATAATACATGCTGTATAATACATGCTGTATAATACATGCTTATACATGCTGTTTAATACATGCTGTATAATACATGTTTATACATGCTGTATAATCCATGCTGTATAATACATGTTTATACATGCTGTATAATACATGCTGTATAATCCATGCTGTATAATGTGGGTGCAGACTGAGAGCAGGGTGTTGCCTGCAGTCTCCTCTGGAGGGCAGCAAAGCGCTCATGTGCATCTACATGTAGAAGAAGAAAAAGAACAAGAAGAAGTCGTGGGAGCATCATCATCATCATCATCCATCTTCTGGTAGAGCAGCAGCAGCCATCTAACACCGACTAGAGAGAAGAGAAACATCCACCATCATGGGAGCCGTTCTGGGACTGTGCTCCATGGCGAGCTGGGTGAGAGACACACACTGTCTTTATATATATATGAGAGACAGTGAAAGCAGTGGATGTGTTATATCACTGTTATTAGCTGCTTTCACCTCACTGCTGCTGTCATGACTGCGCAATAACACCACAATAACACCACACAGCCTCCAGGCCGACGGGATCAGTAACTGTGGCGCAGACGGACATTCATCTATAATGCTGATACAACGGTTATAGTTAATAATGTTTATGTGTTATTAGCTGCTGTAGTGGAGGAAGCTACTAGCTGTACATGCTAACATTACGCCTCTTTGTCTGTAGAGCAGCTCTACTAAATAACCACAAACCTCGACGCCTCTGCTCAACAAACCGCTCTGTTGTTAATACATGAGATGTTATTAATGCTACATTAACGTTATAACATGTCGACGTGTATTTGGTGTTTTTTTTTTCATGTAAACATGCAGCTGTGGATGATATCAACAGAGCTGTTGCAACACCGCAGCATGTAAACAGGGTCACGTATCAGCTCATTACGTCACGAGGAGACAGACAGCAACACCGGCCACTCCCGGTGGAGGGGACCTGTCTGTCTGTTTATCTCTGTCTGTCTATCTGTTTATCTGTCTGTTTATCTGTCTGTCTGTCTGACTATCTCTCTGGTTACTGATGACTATATGTTATTAACTGTAACCGTGATTTAGTGTGCAGATCCCGTCGCCATCATGGGGTCAGGGTGCATGACTGTCAAGTTAATTCTTGACCTAAGGCAGGGGTCAGCAACCTTTACTAGCAAAAGAGACATTTTTATGCAAAAAGAGGAAAAAAAATCTGCCTGGAGCCTCAAAACATTTGATCATTGTGATGAAGGTAACACAGTTTATAGTCTAAGTATATAGTATATAAGTAATGCAGTGAGGGCCAAATATATATAATATTACAAGAATAAAGTCATAACTTTACGAGAAAAAAGAAAATAACATGTACAATTTCTACTTTATGATATTATGACTCTATTCTCATAATACTACGACTTTTTTTCTCTTAATATTATGACTTTATTCTCACAATATTACGACTTTTTTCTCGTAAACCTATGACTTTATTCTCGTAATATTATGACTTTATTCTTGAAATCTGCGATTTATTTTTTCACAACAATGATAAATAAAAATGAAAATGTAAACAAAAAACAGTTATTCGTTTCCATTTTTATAAATCCACAGGGAGCCACTGGAGAGGGGCTAAAGGGCCGCAGGTTGCTGACCCCTGACCTAAGGGAATATATAACAAAATAATCTAAGCTCAAAGATTCACTTACTAATTTTCAGAGCTTTCAGCTGCATCTCATGGTCTTCATTCAGCAAATGAAGCTGGTTTAATTTGCTTCTTTGTTTATTTATCTTTGTAATAATTCCCTTATTTATTCACTCTTCTGTTTAATTTTTTAATTTTATTTATTTATGTATTTATTTGAATTGATTTTTAAATTAATTTATTTAATTTTGCATTTATTTTGTATTAACCTTCATTTTTTATTTATGCATTTATTTATTATTTATTTTATACTTATTTTGTGTGTATTTATTTATTTATGATTTTCCTTTGCTTTTCAGCCCTTATCTATTTTACCAAACTTATTTATTTCTGTATTCTTTTCTTTACACATTTCGTTTTACATTTCTTTATGCATTTCTGCCTTTTTATGCAAATGAGGGGGCTGTCACTCAACGTGTCAAGTTAATTCTTGACCTATGGGAATAGCATATCACAAAATAATCTAAGATCAAAGATTCCCTTACAGGGTAAACAGGGTCACGTATCAGCTTATTGCGTCACGAGGAGACGGACAGCAACACACCGGCCCCTCCCGGTGGAAGGAACCTGTCTAACTGTCTATCCGTCTGTCTGTCTGTTTATCTCTCTGGTTACTGATGACTATATGTTATTAACTGTAACCGTGATGATTTGTGTGCAGATCCCGTGCCTGTGCGGCAGCGCCCCCTGCCTGCTGTGTCGGTGCTGCCCCAGTGGGAATAACTCCACGGTGACCCGCCTCATCTACGCCTTCTTCCTGCTGCTGGGAGTCGGTGTAGCCTGCATTATGTTGATGCCCGGCATGGAGGGGCATCTCAAGAAGGTATAAATAATACACCATACCAAACTGTGGGTTATTAATTATATCAATGTAGGAGAAAGAACGGTGTGTTTGTGACTCCTCACTGTACTGCTGTTAGGTCAAAGAACCACCAGTGCTGGCACACTATCCTATTTGCTTTTTTAATTTGCTAAATGTGGTGGTTAGTAGTTGCTTTTATAGAGCGCTCCAGGGATGACGCTGAGAAGTATGCAGTATGCAACGGTTAAAGCGATGTATTTTGCAGTATGCTAGGCCAGGCTTTAGCCTTTAAACCAGCTCTTAAAGCACTGGACAAAAAAAATTCCTGGTCATCACTCTGCTGTCGTCAATGGTCTCTTTACATGCATAAATGACGACAGGGAGGTCGTTCAGGTTTCTGTCCATCGCTCTTCTGAGTGCTCCAAACGTCGCCTTCAATCGCCCAAAAGCACATTCAATCACCATTCGGCCTCCACATGTTTAATGTGTTCCTGCTTTGGCCTCCTCCTGTGACTGGAACATTTTTCAAATGTAAAGTAGTAACTAGTCCGAGCAGTGCTAACAAAACGTAAAAAAAAAAGCCGGTAGTCCACCATCTTTGTTATTGTTTCTTGCTCATTACACAAAGCAACAACGGGCGAAATGAGGAGAGGACGTCATCGTTTCCCAAACACTCCGTTTTACACGTCCACACAGATACAAAGTAACTGGAGATTTTAATAATCTGCAGCTTAGAAGGCGTTTTCAAAAATCTTCGTTTTTATGACCCAAACTCAGTTTGCATGTGGACAAGAGGCCAAAGCGTAGAGGAAAATATCTGTTTTTAAAAATATCTGTACACGTGTAGACAGGACCTTAAAGGTACATTACAATGGAGATGATACACAATGAATTTTATGTGTTTATTATCTTGTCCTGGCTCCCCAGTACAAATCAAAAATTGCAAAGACCAAGCTGAGTCATGCAACGATGAATCACAGCTGCTTTGAAATAATACAACTTGTGGTGTTATTTGTCGGTTGCCACCTCAGTGCAGCTGTTTAAAGGTTATTCTGGGATACTCTTGGTTATCATGTTTGATCTAATGATGATCACTAATGGAGCATGAACAGCCTACTGGAGTTTCACACCTCAAGGGTTCTAACCGATTTATAATTGCTAGTTGCATATTATTAATAGAACCTTCATAGTGTGTATTCACAATTATTTTTTCTTATAGTACTTCCTGTCGCAATCTTCAGATTTTCCCGCGGGGGCTCTTAAAGTTTGATCTGCCGTAATGGTGAAGATTATGATTCCATAATTGCAGCAATAACCGTTACTAGTTACATGTTGGGGGGGAAAGGCAGAGCAGCTCTCTTAGTGGGTGTAGGACGCTCAGTTCTGTGCTGCATGATCTTAACTCTGTGATTTGTCATAAAATGTCTTCCCGGTGCAGCATCATAGCTCCTGTCCTGTCTTCTGTGCTGCTGTAGATCCCAGGTTTCTGTGAAGGAGGGAGGGGTTCGTCTATTCCCGGCGTGGAGGGTCACGTGAACTGCGACGTGCTGGTCGGCTACAAGGCTGTGTACCGCATCTGCTTCGGCATGGCCATGTTCTACCTGCTCTTCTCTCTGCTCATGATCAAAGTCAAGAGCAGCCAGGACCCCCGAGCTTCGCTGCACAACGGGTGAGTCAGCATCCATCCATCCATCCATCTATCGGCGATTAATTTCCTGATGATCGACTGATCATTTTAAGAATTGAATCTTGCAGTTTTTGCCGGTGACTGATGTAAGAACTCTCTTCCAGGTTTTGGTTCTTTAAGTTTGCTGCAGCTGCTGCCATCACTATTGGATCATTCTTCATCTCAGAAGGTCCCTTCACTATTGGTAACTGGTCTTCTCCATTATTCCCTTTCAAATTAAATGCAGCATGGCTTGCAAGTGTTTGTACCCCTGTGACAGGAGATCAAGACTGTGGATACCAGGTCTCATAGGGATTATCCTGCGTATAGTCTGACTCAACGGATGTAGATTACAGTAAATCTGCCATTGTATTTTACAAGGCCACCGTTGCTGCATCCTGGGCTTAGGCGATTGTGATTGATTTAAAGAAATAAAATCAAGCCAGAGCATTTTCCTCGATACCATAATGATAATATGTGGAGCTATGCGAGACTAGACTGCGTATGTCATAAGGGATTTGAACATTTTAAATATTGTTGTCTATCCAGTGAACAAAGACTCAAAGAGCCTTGAGAGTTTTGTGGGTTCTTAAAGGTCCCATATTGTAGAAAGTGAGATTTCAATGTCTTTTTTTATTATAAAGTAGGTCTAGGTGCTACTGTAGAAGTACTGTGAAAGTGTCAAAACGCTCAATCCACAGAGAGATGCAAACAGCTCGTATTCAGAAACTGTGCTCGTGTCGTCAGGACTTCCGTAAGGTTGTGATGCAAAACATTCTCACTCCCAACTCGTCAAATACCGCCGCTTGGTCGGTGTCCCTCGGCGTCGGTGCCCCTGCGGCCGTGCGTTGCGATTGGTTCAATTTCGGCGAGTGCAGACCAGATTTGACTGCGCATGTGTTGTACCCCAAAGATATGACGCATACTCAGCCTCCTTCCATAGGCCAGAGCAGAGCAGCAGGAAGAGGCTGCAGCTTAGCCCCGGATGTACGTAGTACCTATTATGCCCCGATATCGCGATTCAGTTTTTCGTCTCGGCGATGCATATCGTCACGTTTTTATATCGCGATATTTCGTGGCACAATATTTCGTCACACCCCTACTGACTAGCGACTCATGGGTGTGACGATACTAACGAGTCACGTGACTCACGGGACTGACGATACTAACGAGTCACGTGACTCACGGGACTGACAATACCGACAAGTAACGTGACTAAATTTGAATTGACAAAATGTGACATAAATTGATATTTCTGTTTTAATTTGCTTCTTAATTCTTTACAATTGTATTAATTCCCTTATTTATTTACTCTTCTGTTTAATTTTCCCTTTTATTTACTTATATATTTATTTTTATAACACATTTTTAAATGTATTTATGTATTTTTGCATTTATGTAGTAACGTAACGCTCAATGTCTTCCACAGTGTGGTTCTATATCGGCATGGCTGGAGCCTTCTGCTTCATCCTCATCCAGCTGGTTTTACTCATCGACTTCGCCCATTCCTGGAATGAGTCCTGGGTGGAGAAGATGGAGGAGGGCAACTCTCGCTGCTGGTATGCAGGTATGGTGACAGTGTTATTACGAGCCTAAACATGAGGATACAAATTTGATCCATAACAACCTTTAAAAAGCAAAGTGTCATTTACAGCTTGTCAGCTGTGTTTTGGCTGTTTTATGTGACGGTGATGGAAATAAATTGCACCTTAAATGTTTAGGTGACAGCTCTCATTAAGACAACAAAGGGCTTGAAGTAGAAAAATGGAAAATCTGGAATGTGTTAAAGGAACAGTGTGTAGGATTTGGTGGCATCTAGAGGTGTGGTTGCAGATTGCAAACCCGAGTACCCCTCCGCTCACTCCTCCCTTTCCAAGACTGTGATAACGTGAGCCGCCAAGTGCAAAACCGTGGCAACGCCTCGCTCAGTGCCGATCCATACCATAATAACACTACTTTTGGAGCAACGGAAGTCAGACGGCGGCTGGTGGTACCGCGGTTTAGCACTCTGCGGCTCACGTTACCGCAGTTTCACAAGCGTGTCGGAGAACTACGGTGGCCTTCAGGTAACATAAAAACGCCAAAAGGCTCTCTCTAGAGCCAGAGTTTGTTCTGTACTACTGTAGAAACATGGCGGACTCCATGAAGAGGACCTGCTCCCTATGTAGATATGAAGGGCTCATTCTAAGCTAACGAAAACACAACTATTCTTAGTTTCAGGTGATTATACACTAATGAAAACATAGAAATGGAATATAATACTCATAACTGCTAGGAGATCCCATGAAATGTTACACACTGCTCCTTTAAAAGCCATTTTGAGTATGACATCATGCTAAAATTAGTCAGTAGTAGTCAATATTTCTTTAAGATATGTATTTTTTGATGCTAATGAGAATAAAGACAGTAATAATGATAATATATTCATGCATACACATAAGAGATTGGATCAGAATATCTGGTAGCTTTCAGGTGAAGGGCGTCGTGTAAACAGCCCGTTAAACGGTGATGAATTATTAATGAAAGGCCTGTCCTGTTGTGTTCACAGCCCTGCTGTCGGTCACCACGATCAACTACTTGTTGTCTCTGGTGTCTCTGATCATGTTCTACGTCTACTACACCCACTCCGACGGTTGCACTGAAAACAAGGTCTTCATCAGCATCAACATGCTGCTCTGCGTCGGCGCCTCCGTCCTGTCCATCCTGCCTCAGATCCAGGTTCTCCCTTACATTCATCTCTGTGACTAAAGAAAGGAAAAATCAGTCTCACCACCATTTCTCATTCTCTTCCCAGAGGATTTTCAGTTAATGCATGTTTTAAAAGGACTATTTGTAACTTTCAGAAATGCTTGTCAACAGCGACACCTGTGGCCGTTAAGTCAACGAAAGTCAGCGTCGGGTTCGCGCTTGCTCGCTCTAAATAGACATGAACGAGCATCGTTCAAAACAGTGAGGCGACACACGTCAGTTAAAACCCCAATATCACTCTATATTTCAGCTGCTGGCAGTAATGTTAGCTGACCAGACGAAGGTCTCTCCATGAATCACTGCTGATCCTAGTGTTGGCTTTTCCTGCCTCAGTGTCGGTGCCGGGGCTCTGAAGCAGGAAGAGAAACGTTATTGTCTCCCGACTGCGCCCGCAGGGAGACACCGGAGTTTTGGTCGGACACGATAACGTTTCTTGCTGCGGAGCCCTGGCACTTCACAAGACACGGGAAACCTCTGTTGGTCTGGAGGAGCTGCAGCATTTATTTCTGCACAAACGTCCACTGTACATTCACTAGATATTCTCAGAGCTACTAACTCTCCTGCAGTGTGGAGTGTGCGCTCATGCACGTCTAGAGGTGGAGCGAGACAGTGGGAACGCGCGCGCTGTGTCAGTGAAGGCGAGCAGGCAGAGGAGCAGAGACTCCAGCCACACGCGAGCGCGCATGTGTCCCGACCCGCTACATTTATACGCTTAAAAAGTTACAAACAGTCCCTTTAAGGACTGTACTCCACACAAACCAAGATCTGAGATCTCACAACTGAGGCTGTTAACTTTGTACACATGTGGTTCAGCTAACAATGTGAGGCTAGTATTTTGGTGATTTAGAAATGATGTTGAGCAGCATTGCATTAGCAAACACGTGATGATAACAGCATGTAGAAAGACATGGGTGATAAAGAGGCGATAGAGAAAGACTAATATCATTCAGAATGGGCTGATATTGTGTCATTTTCCTCCATGAGGCTCAGCGGATACGAGCTGAGTGCTTTTAGTTGTTAGAGTTGGTCTTGGATTGATTTCCCTACTAATGCCTGCTGTTCTCTGTGTGAAGGAGTCCCAGCCCCGGTCTGGCCTGCTGCAGTCCTCCCTGGTCACCCTGTACACCATGTACCTGACCTGGTCTGCCATGACCAATGAGCCTGGTAGGATAACATCCATACTATATATATATAAAGTTTCATCAGCGATATCCTAACTACCTGTGCTGCTTTCACTTTGCTCTGTTTGCACTGTGAGCTTGTATCAATATATATTAGTGGAATATGAATGTGCATGTAAACGTAGTCACTGTTTATCATAACTGGTAGAAGGTAAGCTCTGGTCAAACTCATTAAAATAGGATCCAGGTAACAAATTGGAATTGTCTTTAAAAAAAAAAAAACACACAGCAGCTACCCCTGATGATGAGGAGGAGGATGATGATGATATATCATGATTACATGATATTACAATACGTCCTGTTTCCAGCCATCCGTCATTGTGCCAGATGTCTCCACACTTGTTTCTCTGTGAGACGAGAGAAGATAAATAAAACGTGTTGTGCTGGGTACAGTAACCCATCAATGACAGCATGAATTAAAAATCTTTTCTTGTGGCTCACAGACAGGAAATGTAACCCGAGCCTTCTGGGTATTATCGGGTTGAACAGCACCAGTCCTGCAGGTCAGGACCATGTGGTTCAGTGGTGGGATGCCCAAGGGATTGTGGGATTGATCCTTTTCCTCATGTGTGTCCTCTACTCCAGGTGAGAGCAAGTATTTTAATTATATTTCACCTTGTGAAGAAACTCACAGTTTAATAATAATCACCAACCTGACCTGCCTCCGTCTGTCTCCTCGTGTTGTTGTTTGGTATTATATATTTATTTCTCCTCTGTTTGTCCATCAGTATCCGTAACTCATCCAACGCCCAGGTGAACAAGCTGACTCTGACCAGCGACGAGTCGGCTCTGATCGAGGACGGGCCTCAGGCCGACGGCTTCGAGGAGGGCGGCGGCGCCAGCAGAGCTGTGGACAACGAGAAGGACGGCGTCACCTACTCCTACTCTTTCTTCCACTTCATGCTGTTCCTGGCATCGCTCTACATCATGATGACACTAACCAACTGGTACAGGTAGGCTTCACAGTGAGATGAAGGAACGGTGGCGAGCTCTATGGCACAGAGGGAGAAGAGCAAGTCCACCTTAAAAGAGACACGTTTCCTCTGAACACTAGTTCAGACTGATGGCTTTGCTGCCATCCTGAGGTTTAACACGTTTACTGACGGTGACAGGATTGACCAGATTCTAATTCAATTTAACGCCGGGCTTTGCTCATGCTTTACGTTTTCTTCCAATAGAGTTGGGCCGGTGTAAACAGAGGTTATTTGCATAAAAACACACGATTCAAATGATTATGATTATTTAAATATTTGCTTTGATTAAAAAAAGAAATCTTGGTAAGTTGTTAGGAAGTTAAACAAGTCATAATCCCCTCTCTAATATCTATTTTAAATTGCTGTGAAAACATCTCCTTCAAACAACTGGATTTATTCAAGTGTCTTGCCAAAAACTCAATTTTACGAGATTACATTTGAACACATCATGATAACGTTGAAATTGAAATAACCAACACAACATTAAGCCGGCGCTAAATTTATGCAAAACGACAGATAAACATCGGCCACTGCCATCGGCGAAGGTCCTCTTATGTGCCTTTTAGGCCGATGGCAGCCAACAAGGTGAATATCGGCCGATACCTAGGTATAAATCGGTGCATCCCTAGAACCCAGGCTGACAGCAGTGGAGTATCAGTTTGTCAGCTGATGTGTTTCTCTCTGCAGCCCCGACTCCAACTACGAGGCCATGACCAGCAAGTGGCCGTCGGTGTGGGTGAAGATCTCCTCCAGCTGGATCTGCATCGCCCTCTACGTGTGGACTCTGGTGGCTCCACTGGTCCTGGTCAACAGAGACTTTGACTGAAACACACACACACACACTCACACTGTCCCACTGCTCGTACACACATCCATGCTCCGCTTCACCCGTGTTTTGTTTCAGCAAAGTCGGTAGAACAGTAGGTAGCTAACCCTGCATCAGATCCAGCCGGAGGGGCCGGGGCTGTTTCAGGACTGTTCAGTTTGGAAGCTGCGGCTCGTCTCATGTGGTAGCAGCTTCCACACTGCGGGGCTGATGATTGTCCTGTCCCAGCTCTGACTGCAGCCCGGCTCCTCTGCTCTAATCTCATTGTGAATCCTCAGCAGCCCGTTGTAGTGGTTTCGCCATGCTGTTGCCATTGTAAATATATCCGGTGTATTCCTAGTGGATGATTTAGTTTTCTTTCTCTAAAGACAGAGCTGCATGCTTTTTCCTTTAAAACCTGACGTGACATGAACAGTAGCTGTATCTGAAGCTTTTTTATGAGGATGATGATGGCCGCCCTCATTGATTGGTGTGCAGCAACAGTTGACTGAAGTATTACATATGGAAATGCTGTTACATGTTAATTAATTGCTTAGCTTGTGCTAATGTCCGATGGATTCAGTTGTGTATGAGCAGGACTCCAGCTGTGGCCCTGAGAGACGAGAGCAGCTCATCGTGGTTCACTAACTCGTACCCATCTCCAGGCATGAGCGGTGCTGTGTAGCGTTGTGTGTGTGTGTGTGGTATTCTAGCCATCCGCTATCGTGTGTTGAAGCTCTCCCAGCTGTGTGTCCTCTGCAGCTTGCACATACACAACAAAGGCATTCCTGTTTTTGTTGCTTCCGATTTGATTTTGACTTTAAATGTAAAATTGAAATTGATTGTTTGAAAACCTCTAGATAACTTATTTGGTAGTGTTTAGCATTAGCATGTAGTTTCTCACACACGTTGTGTGTATACATTTGTATGATTGTCTCACCTGTGCTTTTATCCTAATAGGATTTTTCTCTTGACATGTAAAAGTATGTTGTAACTCGTTTAATAAAACGGAGGAAAAAGAGGTCAAGTTTGTTTTGCGTCTTGCCTCTGTGTAGCTGGGCCGTGCACTGTAACGCCCTCTCAGCGGTATGTTTGGACAGGAAGACCAATCAAAAGTCATAGTATAGTATGTCGAAAGAAATAAAAAAATTCATAGTATAGTATGTCGAAAAAATAAAATAATTCATAGTATAGTATGTCGAAAAAAAGTCATAGTATAGTATGTTGATAAAAAGTAATAGTATATTAAAAATTAGTCATAAAAAAATCATAATATAGTATGTTGAAAAAGGATAAAAAAGTCACAGCATAGTATGGTGAAAAAAATTAAATGAATTCATGGTATTTTTTCAAAAATATCACAGAATAGTATGCTGACAAAGGTTTAAAAAAAAGTCATGGTATAGTATGTAAAAAAAAAACAGTATGTTGAAAAGGTGTAAAAAAAAAGTAATAGTATTGTATGTTGGAAAAAAAAGTCATACTGTAGTATGTCGAAAAAATAAAAAAAATCATAGTATAGTATGTCGGAAAAAAGTCATAGTATGTCAAAAAAATAAAAAACAGTCATAGTATAGTATGTCGCAAAAAAACAAAAAAGTTGTAGTATAGTATGTCAAAAAATTAAAAAAGGAATATTATAGTATGTTGAAAAATTAAAAGGTCATACTATAGTATGTCGAAAAAAGTAATAGTAGTGTGTTGAAAAAATAAAAAAATCATAGTATAGTATGGCGAAAAAAAGTCATAGTATAGTATGTCAAAAACATAAAAAACAGTCATAGTATAGTATGTCGTAAAAAAACAAAAAAAATGTTATAGTATTGTATGTCGAAAAAAATCAAAAAGTCATAGTATAGTATGTCGAAAAATAAAAAAATCATAGTATAGTATGTTGAAAAAAAAGTCATAGTATAGTAGGTCGATAAAAAGTAATAGTATAGTATATTAAAAAATAGTCATAAAAAAGGCATAATATAGTATACCGAGAAAGGTTAAAAAAGTCACAGCATAGTATGGTGAAAAACATTAAATAAATTCAGAGTATAGTATTTTTGCAAAAATATCACAGAATAGTATGTTGACAAAGGTTTAAAAAAAGTAATAGTATTGTATGTTGAAAAAAAAGTCATACTGTAGTATGTCGAAAAAATAAAAAAATCATAGTATAGTTTGTCGAAAAAAAAAGTCATGAAACAGTCATGGCATAGTTTGTCATAAAAAAAGTCAAAGTATAGTATCTCATGAAAGTTCTAGTATAGTATGCAAAAATCATAGTATATTACGTCATAAGAAAGTCATAGCAAAAGTATAGTACAGTATGTCATAAACGTTGGAGTAAAGTATGTCATTAAGTCAGTATCGTATGTCATAAAAAAGACCGTATAGTATGTAATTATAATTACAGTATAGTATGTCATTAAAAAGTCATAGTATAATATGTCATGAAAATTATAGTACAGTATGTAATAAAGTCATAGTATAATTTTATAAAAGTCATGGCAAAGTATGTTATAAAATTATGGTGTCATTAGTATGGTACAGTGTACAAAAAGTACAAAAAAAGTCATAAAACATGTATGTCATAAAAGTTATAGTATAGCATGTCATTAAAAATCAAAGTATAATGAAATAACAAAAGTCATAGTATAGTACGTCATAAAAATATAGTGTCAATAAAGTCATAGTACAGTATAGTCATAAAAAGTCATAATTTAGTAGGTCATAAAAAAGTCATAGTATAGTTCGCCATAAAAAAGTCATGAAACAGTCATAGCATAGTATGTTATAAAAAGTCATAGTAAAGTAGGTCATCAAGAAGTCATAGCATAGTATGTTACAAAAAATTCATAGGATAGTATGTCAAAAAGTCAATGTATGAAATGTAAAAAAAAGTCACAGTATAGTATTTCATCAAAAGGTCATAGTATAGTATTTCATAAAACAGTCATGGTACAGCATGTCATGTCATCACTGTATAGTATGTTATAAAAAAAAGTCATGATATAGTATGTCATAAAAGTTAAAATATAGTATGTCATGAAGAGGTTATAGTATAGTTTGTAATAAAAGTTATAGTATAGTTTGTAATAAAAGTTATAGTATGTCATTAAGTCATAGTATAGTACGTCATAAAAAAGTCTTAGTAAAGTACATTTTAAAAAGGTCATAGTATAGTATGTCCTTGAAAAGTTATATAGTATGTCATAAAAAGTCATAGTACAGTATGTCTTTAAAAGGCAAAGTATAGAATGTCATAAAAGTTACAGTACTGTATGTCATGAAAAATTCATAGTATAATAAGTCATAAAAAAGTCATAGCATAGTATGTCGTCATGAAGTCATAGTGTAGTATGTCAGAAAAAAAATCACTATTGTAGTATGTCAGAAAAAAGTACAGTGCAGCCCAACAGGCAACAACAGCTGTCAGTGTGTCAGTGTGCTGACTTGACTATGACTTGCCCCCAAACTGCATGTGATTATCATAAAGTGGGCATCACTGTAAAAGGGAGACTCGTGGGTACCCATAGAACCCATTTACATTCACATATCTGGAGGTCAGAGGTCAAGGGACCCCTTTGAAAATGGCCATGACAGTTTTTCCTCGCCAAAATTTTGTTTAATTTATTTATCCTCGTTCACGACAAGCTAGTATGGCTAGTATGGTTGGTACCAATGGATTCATTAGGTTTTTAGTTTCTTACAATGCCAATATCTTCACTCTAACATTTAAACTGGGCCCACTACAACTCTGAAAGATCGATTGTGTTAATGTGTTAAAGAAATTAGTGCCATTAAAACAATTTTGTGTTATCGCGTTAACTTCAACAGCCCTAATTTGTTATAAACCAAAGTATTGGACAAAATGAAATTTAACCTGATAAAAAGTCAGGGAATCGTCAAAGTGATTACAATTCATCCTGAGTCTGATCCCGCCCCCAGAGGTTCATTGACAGACAAGTATCATCCTGAAATAAATACACCATGAAAGAAATAAAAGAGGAAGAAAAAAAACCTGAAGTGAAATAAATAAATAAATAAATAAATAAAGAGTCAGCCTTCAAATAGATACAAGGAATAGTGTTGGAATGCAGTTTTATAATAATTAAACTAAATAACTAACAAAAAAATATTTATATTATTAAAAGTAAAAACATATTTTTATCAGGGGATACTGATTCATTTCGATACATATTTGGGTTTATTACAGGCCGCGATACGATAACGTTTCCTGTCCGTGACAGAGTTAGCATGCAGCTTTAGCCGTGATGTCTAGCTCTGCTTTTCCTGTCAATGTGTTAAACCCAAAGTGTTTCCATCCTTTACTGGATGTGTAGTGTTTACCACGCTGGATTTAACATGTGAGGCTGCAGGTCGTTTCCACACAGACCCTCCACCGTTTTGTACTTTTTCCTTTTGGCTCACTGCGGTTTGTTTTGTTTGACGGATACGGAACGGATATGACGCCACATTACTCAGACTACAACAATAAAAGCGGTAACTTCTTTCTACCTCCACATACACTCAAATGAAGAAAATATATAGATTCTGGCATTAAAAAATCTATTTCAAAATAAAAAAAAAAAAAACTAACCGCGATGTGTATGTGTATCGATTTTTTTCCCACCCCTTTTAGATATCAGGGTTGGAAATCAGCACCTGCCAAATGCTGGTAAAATATTCAAGTAGCTGCTAGATTTACTTCACTCACCAGCCAAACAAATCAGTGGTGATCTATTGAGAGGCTGCTAGATTTTGGAATCCACCAGCCACAGCGGCAGGTGGACAGAAAAGTTAATTTCCAGCCCTGTTAGATCTGATTAAGACCAGAGCTCTATAGTTGTCAACTGCAGTTGGGGAGATAACCATGAAGGAAGTGAAACCTATGATCCGAATAATCACTCTGATGACTCTTACTCACATTGGGATCACTTCTATAGTGAATTAAATTGTGAAAATAAACTATATACCATTTTTCTATGAACCCTCTGGAACTCCCTCAAGGACCCCTGGGGGTCCCCGGCCCCCTGGTTGAGAACCACTGGATTAATAGATTTAATCACTTATTTATTTATGTCATTGTCAATTTATCAATTCATTAATATATTAATTTGTTCGTCTATTTCATCAGTATAATCACGACCCATCAAACCCTCAATAAACTTGCATTCCACAAGATCCAGCCCCCGCTTATCTGAAGAGGCTAACCACGCACAAACTAGCTACAGCTAGAAGTCCTATATACATTACATCGGTTGCACTTGAATTAAGTGTAACAATGCCTACATGTATTGTCTCTGTCAAATGAATAAATAAATAAATATATAACAATCTGAGCCTGTCAGCGGCAAAAGTAAGGGGTTAGGTTGGAAAATTCATACTCTTCTAAACTCACATCCATGGACGTATTTTAAGAGTATGCACAAACAACCAATGATGGCGAATCCTAAAAACATCTGTATTGAACCCTAAATGAAATGCTGACTTATTGTGTGGAGATCACCTGAAACAAACTGTTCAAATTAAACTGAATGTAAACATGTACAGAACTGCAGTCACTGTGGAACTCTGCACACGAGTCAGATAGAAGGGAACTGTTTCAACAATGTTTATGTTTGATGTCATATGAAAAACTGGTCAGGAACCAACTCCTGCACTTTATTAATGAATTCAAACAGCATAACACCATCTAACCTAATGTTAAAAACAAAAAAAAGCCAGTAAGACCTTTAAGTGATTAAATGAAATATAATGCATATAACTCTGGCATTTTGAAATGAACATGTACTTATTATTTTTTTAATCTTATTTTTTATTTATTGTCTATGCATGCTAGAACTTCTGTATATGAACATGTGTACAATAAAGAAAGTATATAAAAAACATTTCAGAGTGCTTTAATGACATCATTGAATGCTCCAAGTGATTTGATGACATCATTGAATGTTCCAAGTGCTTGGATGACATCATCGAATGCTCAGAGTGCTTGGATGACATCATCGAATGCTCAGAGTGCTTTGATGACATTGGATGCTACAAGTGCTTTGTGATGTCATAAAGCCAAGTTTGGGATGTTAACATGTGTCTCTCAGGAAAGAACCAACCACTTGAACTCAGAATCGAACTCAAGATCACACCTTTGTGACCGAGAGAGATTGAATTTTCAATCGAGGCAAATCACAGAAAGAGACGGAACTGTTCATCAGTGACAGACTGCATCTACACAAGAACAATGTACCAGCAACAAATCTACGAGGACATCACAGCGATCAGCTGTCAACAGATCTCTGCAGAGCTCCAGGCTGAAAAAGATCAAAATTATGCTCTTCAGCTGCAACTAGAGAAGCTGAAAGCTTCACATGAGATCGACCTGAGCTGTCAGGAGGAGAAGGTGGAGCACCTTATCAATGAAGTGGTCAGCAAGATCTTCCAGAACGGGTCCCTCCAGAAACAAGTGGACAAATTCAATAAACTCCTGGAGGAGAAAGACAGCAACCTGCAGGAGAAAAATAGCACCCTGCAGGTTGAAGTGAGGGATCTCAAAGTGGCTCACAAAACCAGCCTAAAACAGCTCCAAGCTGAGCAGGAGGTCAATCAGGGCCTCCGAACTGAACTCGAGGAACTCAGCGACTTTCACGACGTGAAGCTGAAGATGCTTACCACCGAGCTGGAGAAAAGCAAGATTCAAACAGAGTCTCTCCGGAAAGAAGTGTCAAACTTGAATAAGCTCCTGGAGGAGAAAGACAGCACCCTGCAGGAGGAAAATAGCACACTGCGGGAGGAAAACCGCACCTTGCAGGAGAAAAACCGCACCTTACGGGATGAGGTGCTCGTCCAAATGGGGTCCATCCAGAAACAAGTGGACATCTTTTATAAGCTCCCAGAGGAGAAAAATAGCACACTGCAGGACGAAAACCGCACCTTGCAGGAGAAAAACCGCACCCTGCAGGATGAGGTGCTTGTCCAAACGGGGTCCCTCCAGAAACAAGTGGAGAAAACTGAACTTCTTCAGTGGGAAAATGGCACCCTGCAGGAGGAAAACCGCTACCTTCAGGATGAATACAGCATCAGTCGGGAAGAAACCTGCACCTTAAAGGAGGAAAACTGCACCCTGCAGAATGAAGTGCTCATCCAAACGGGGACCCTCCAGAAACAAATGGAGACTACTATACTGCTTGAAGAGGAAAATGAAAACCTGCAGGTGGAAATCCGCTTACTTGTGGAGGAAACCTGCACCCTGCAGTATAAGGTGCTTGTCCAAACGGAGTCACTCCAGAAACAAGTGGAGACTACAACACTGTTTCAGGAGAAAAACCGCACCCTGCAGGATCAGGTGCTTGTCCAAACGGAGTCCCTCCAGAAACAAGTGGAGACTACAACACTGTTTCAGGAGAAAAACCGCACCCTGCAGGATGAGGTGCTTGTCCAAACGGAGTCCCTCCAGAAACAAGTGGAGACTACAACACTGCTTCAGGAGAAAAACCGCACCCTGCAGGATGAGGTGCTTGTCCAAACGGGGTCCCTCCAGAAACAAGTGGAGAAAACTGAACTTCTTCAGTGGGAAAATAGGAACCTGCAGGAGGAAAACCGCTTCCTTCAGGATGAATACCGCATCAATCAGCAGGAAACCTGCACCTTAAAGGAGAAAAACTGCACCCTGCAGGATGAGGTGCTCATCCAAACGGGGTCCCTCCAGAAACAAGTGGAGAAAACTACGCTGTTTCAGGAAGACAACCGCACCCTGCAGGATGAGGTGAGGGATCTCAAAGTGGCTCACAAAACCAGCCTAAAACAGCTCCAAGCCGAGCAGGAGGTCAATCAGGACCTCCGAACTGAACTCGAGGACCTCAGCGACTTTCACGACATGAATGTGAAGAAGCTTACCACCGAGCTGGAGAAAACCAAGATTCAAACCGAGTCTCTCCGGAAAGAAGTGGCAAACTTAAATGATGTCCATCAGAAAAAAAAAAGCAGCAGCCGGCCAAATAAGAAGAAAAAGCCGAAGGGAGCTGGACACTGTCCCTAAATGAAACATTTTGACCAATGCTATATATACATATAA
>CAKAKR010050336.1:9896-20436 GCA_916700685.1 Adelosebastes latens
GGCGGTGCTTGGTATTTCCTCAACAGATCTCAACATGGCTGCCGGGTCACAAACTTTCTCATTTTACAGCTAAACAGTACACTACAAGATGATTCTGATAACATCTGAGAAGAGAAATAGACATTACAGTAACAGAATATTGATTCATATTTGATCAGTGCTGCCTAGTTTGACTGTTTGATCAGAGTTAGCGAGTGATTGACAGCTGCCTCCGTTGAATGAACAGCCAATAGGAACGCTCTCTCTCTGAGATGACCTGTGATTGGTCAAAGTCTCCCGTCACGGGCTAGATGTTCTAAAGTCTGAAAACAGAGCCATGAGGAGGAGCAGAAGTCTAGTTTTCTCTCAGAACACTTGAATTACAATAATTATGGAATTTTTGTCCAATGATACCAA
Organism: Adelosebastes latens; assembly: GCA_916700685.1. Classification (NCBI taxonomy): domain Eukaryota; kingdom Metazoa; phylum Chordata; class Actinopteri; order Perciformes; family Sebastidae; genus Adelosebastes; species Adelosebastes latens. Next base: position 10,293 of record CAKAKR010050336.1, read on the forward strand.
AACCTTTCTGCCTACTGAAGCTTTAATCGTGATTAAATGTTTTAATCGATTGATAGCCCTAATAATAATAAATAAATGAATAAATTCGAACCATGCCATCGTGCCTGCAGTTAATAGGTAGACATGTTACACACTTACTAATGTTTTTAGAAAAATGTTATAATCTTTTGTATTTGTTATTAAAGAAGAGTCTGTGTGAATACCTCGCTGTCGGCCGCCAAATAACAAGACACATATTTCCTATTATTTTTCATCATTCCAGGAATTTAGAATTAAAAGTTGTATGTGGCAAGGTCACGCACCTTCAATGGTAAATACAAACACAAGATGTTGCCTTGAAGTGATATTAAAAAAAGTCGTAAAGATACAAGCTTTTGTACAGGAAAAAAAAAAGAACACCTCGATTCTCTAGTGAGTGTCTGCAGCCTGAAGTTAACCATATAGAGCCTGTTCAGTCAGACATACTGAGCGACATGTCTTTAGTCAACCGAACAAATAGGATTTACCTTTGGATACACAATCAGGATCAATTAAGTGTCTAAAGCAGGCCTTTGGTTGTACCCTATGGCAATGGCAAATCACAGAGAGCAAGCTAAGAGCCTTCATAAAACCTATTAGATCCTCGCTGCATAAGAGGGTCCCAATAAGACTTGAGGGAAGAGTACTTTTCTAAGGGTTCTGAATGGGGAATGAAAGAAGGGACAAACAAAAGTGAATTGATTAAAAGAGAGCTCCTCAAATGAAAGGACTGCAAACCAGATCACATGGCATGTTACTCCCTGTGCTCTTTAGCATTTCTGAAGACATCTCGCACCAATAGCTTTCAAGGACAAACTTATTCCAACGGGTGCATTTACCATATTATTTGGTTTGAAATAAAATTCATTTGATATAGCCTCTCTTTGGTGCACTACTCTCACAGAATCAATTGTGTTCCTTATCTTAAAGCTGGTCTCTGCCATGTCACCCATTTCTCTGCCTTACTCATACAGTGATCTGCTCTCTAGCCCCGTGCTCACCTCCCTCTCTCTTATAGCTCATATACATGTTCCGGCTAATGACATACTGTAAGTAAAAGGCAGTGTGCTGGGAGCCAGACTGTAATTATTCCTCCCTGTGTCAGATAAAAGGAGAGCTGGAGAGCTCTATTGACATGCAGGGCTACATTCACTGTTGTTCTCAATCTCAAAGCTTACAGCTCAATGAGAAGGATATTAATCCAATGGTACATTCAGACAGAAATCCTTAAAGTGGAGGTCTCAAAACAACCTGGCAATTAGCTAGTACTCTCCATGCATGAGGGGAACAATGAGAGTCATGCTGAGAGCCTGATTCTTTATTCTTCAATGACATATTAAAGCTTCGAAATATGATATCCAGAGCATTAATATAACAAAGTCACTCTCCCTCTGTGTGTGTTTTAATCTGAGTCTCTGCCAGCCACGCACGCTATTAGTGCATGTTTGTGCAGGTGTGCGTGCCCGAACTGGCTAGCTCACAGCCGCCGCTCTGCACTGCGCTCATATGGCGGTTACAGCTGATAACGCCGTCCCAGAAGCTTAGCCCCGTCCCTCTGGCTCACCCCTCAGGTACACACTGTTAGCTCTGTCAGCACTTTCGCCATTGTTTGCTCTGTTAGCACCATTAGCTGCGCGGCGCCAGCTCGCCGTCCGCCATGTTGAGAGCCGTTGAGAAGCAATAGATGTGCTCCCAATCTCGTATTGAGCTCCTTTAAGGATAGATGTCACTAAAATCTATCATTATTAGGGCTGTCAAAGTTAACGCGATAGTAACGGGTTAATGCAAATTCATTTTGACACCACTAACTTCTTTAACGCATTAACACAACTTGTGATTTTTAGGTTGTAGTGGCTCAGTTTTAAAGCTAGAGTGAAGATACTGGTATCATAGTAAACTATAGAACCTGATGAATCCATCGGTACCAACCAGGTCAGACTAGCTGGTCATGAAGGAGGTTAAATAAAGATCCAAACAGACACTACATTTTGGCAAAGACAACTTTTCTGCAGGAAAGTCCAGGTGGAGATGAAACATTATAATGGAGGGGTTCACTATATTGTCTGGCTCATTATCCCATTTTAACATCCCCAAATTCTCATGCACGAGAGTGTTTAACCGCAGGTGTGTAGTACTAGTTTATTATCCCCATTTGCTCCAGAGGGATCAGTTAAGTCTTATCTTTACAAGTGTTACTCAACAGCATACTGTGTTCACAGTTTTTCAAAGGACTCATCTGCATTTCAATTTCAGCAAATTGGTTAAAACGGTTGGATCAGTTGTGTAGCAGTGTATTGTTTCATTGACTTAGCACTTCTATGCAATGAACCTCACTGTACTCTGTCCACTGCAATAACATAAATAATAAATAGTATAAAGTTAACTAAACAGGATTATATATATATATATATATGTGATATATTAACATATACAGCTGCCTTGACTTGAACTGAAAATAGTAGAAGCTCTCCTTACAGTCAACATTCCAGCGAATGTTCCTGGTGGAGAGTTTGAGCGAGTCATTGATGCGCTCCAAAACTGTCTGAAGCTTCTGTTTCTGGGCGATCTCCGACTGGGTCACCTCTGCCACGTTCAGCTTCTCCCCTTCCAGCTTTTCTGAAGCACAAAACAAAGGCAGAGACACAGACAAATATTCAGAATATTAGAACTGAACAACATATAGAATTTATAGTGATGAAACCTTTTCAACATGGATTCAATGTGAACACAGTTCTTTAATTATGTTTTAATGATACAATAACAGCACAAAATGCTAAGTTAGGTTTGGTGTCCCCTGTATGGTTCAACTCCTCACCAAACAGTTTCTGCAGCACCTGTCCATCATACAGATCTTCAGCCAGATCCTTTACAATGATCCTCTCTCCCACCAGAACATCATTTATCCAGTCGATCAACACCTACATGGGCACAATAAAAGACTAACAATTACTCAGAATTACAACTTGCTCAATTATTTCTAAAGTTATCTTCGAATGTAACAAAGATTTCTATTGTAGTAATGAGGGACGCACCGATACCGATGTTCGGACCACATTCGCCTTGTTGACTGCCATCGGCCTATCGGCGAATACGATGACATTCGCCAATGGCAGTGACCGATTTAGTTTATCTGTTGTGTTGCATCAATTCAGCGCCGGCTAAATGTTGTGTTGGTTATTTGCGGTCGGTCTCTGACAACAGTAACCAGCTGCTGATTCAGAGAAGAAGCCACTGGCTGGACACTACACGACTCTGGCTGACGATGGGCGCCGTGCGCATGTGTGGTTTGTTTACAAATAAAAGTGAAAGTAAATGTGGGAGTTTTACAATGTCTCTGAGAAAGATCAGCGACAAGGATGTTACGTTCAACGAAAAATGATCCAGTCAAATAACGGCTTACAAGATTTATTAAAAACGATCACTGCTGTCTGGATGAACGAACCTCGTGTGTGTGTGAATGTGTCACTAGAAGCCTGTCAGTCCAAAGAGAGGTGACGCAGCACCCTGTACGTTACAGTGGGAACATCCTCCCCCGGTACGTTACCGTGGGAACATCCTCCCCCGGTACGTTACCATGGGAACATCCTCCCCCAGTACATTAAAGTGGGAACATCCTCCCCCGGTACGTTACAGTGGGAACATCCTCCCCCGGTACGTAACAGTGGGAACATCCTACCCCGACACGTAACAGTGGGAACATCCTACCCCGACACGTTAAAGTGGGAACATCCTCCCCCGGTACGTAACAGTGGGAACATCCTACCCCGACACGTAACAGTGGGAACATCCTATCCCGACACGTTAAAGTGGGAACATCCTCCCCCGGTACGTTACCGTGGGAACATCCTCCCCCGGTACGTTACAGTGGGAACACCCTCCCCCGGTACGTTACCGTGGGAACACCCTCCCCCGGTACGTTACCGTGGGAACACCCTCCCCCGGTACGTTACCGTGGGAACATCCTCCCCCGGTACGTTACAGTGGGATCATCCTCCCCCGGTACGTTACCGTGGGAACATCCTCCCCCGGTACGTTAAAGTGGGAACAGGGGAACAGTACGACTACTTGGGTGGTCGTAAATATATGGGTAGCCTGCCCAAGTTAAGTCCATGTGTGAGAAACTCTGCTCATGTTTCTAATTGCTTTTAATTTATGTTTCACAAAACAAATATTTTGTTGGGCTATTTACTGAAACATTCTTCTCATTGAGAAGGTAGTTGTGTAGCAGCTAAAAAGGAGTTTTGAAGCAGAATATTTTTCATGTGAAAGAAGGTTATATTAAAGGTTGTTTCATAAATTAGTATGATTGAATTTATGCTCATTCAAAGCCATTGGAATGAAATGCTGGATGACTTTTAAACAGCTCACTTATTTATGCTATCGGTGCGTCCCTAGAAGTAATTAATTCAGAGTAAATCCTGAACACTTCATGCATTTTAGCAACTGTAGCTCTAGATTTACTTCTATGGTCTGTACTGTTATCAGTCCAGCTGCATGTCTATGAACTGATAGTTTCAAGTCATTTCACAGATTTTCAATGGAGTCAGAGTCTGAGCTTCAGCTGGGTCACTCGAGGACTGAAGCCAGACCAGTGCTGATGAGGCGATATGCTGAGGATGACTATCCTGCTGGGACATAAATCGTTGCCCCGATCTGAGACTTTTGGTAACCTAACAAGAATTTGCCTGTTTGACTCCAGTGATTGCTCGCCAGTCCTCACATGTGTGCTTGTTCCTGCAGCTGAGGCCTGCTCCACAGCGCCATGCTGCCACCTCAGCTTTTAAACTAGGGATGGTGTTCCATGTGTGATGAGCTGTGCTTGACGGGAACACTGACCCTACCTTTACACTTTCCACACTACTTATTAGCTCTTTGTTTTTACTTACTTGTGTCCTTTGTTGCACGTTATCAAGAGATGCAGCACTATACAACTCAAAATGACAGTGTATCCAAAATAAATAATAGATTAATAATTATTAATAATAATTCATAATTAATGATACATTAAATCATTTAAACCTTACCTTCATGAGTTCCTGCAGTTTGCGGTCATTCTTGGAGTTGGGGTCCACCATGGTGCGCACTTCATTCTCCTCTGATGGATAAGCAGAAAGAGGAGACATGTTTGAGCTGAGAAGGAACATTTTATTCTAAAGTGAGGAACAATAGCAACAGAACCCCCCCCACACACACATTTATCAGCTTCTTAAACTTAAAGGGAACACTCCACACACACACATTTATCAGCTTCTTAAACTTAAAGGGAATACTCCACACACACACATTTATCAGCTTCTTAAACTTAAAGGGAATACTCCACACACACACATTTATCAGCTTCTTAAACTTAAAGGGAATACTCCACACACAAAATGACCATTTACATATCAATTACTCGTGTTGCCTTGAATTCTTGAAAAAAAACGTAGTTTTTTTTACGTGCCTCCGACTCAGTTTGAGTTTTAGCACTCTAGTTTTTGGATTTGGAAGAGAGTTGTTCATGCTTACTATTATTTTTTGGACTGTCTTAGACCATAGGAATAACATGTATGAATTTTGAAAATGGGTAGTAATACCCCTTTAAGATACTCTAACTCAAAAGACACCTAAACAAGAGGCTATTTTTAATGCCATGTATAGTCTATAGAAGATATCAATTAAAATAAATGTTTCAAAATGTCAACTGAAAATAAAAATGTCCCCGCTGTAAAACAAAATCCAAAACTATACCCACATGGCCTTTAAAGGAACAGTATGTAATATTTCAGGGGATCTATTCGCAGAAATCGAATATAATATTCATAACTATGTTTTTATTAGTGTATAATCAGCTGAAACTAAGAATGGTTGTGTTTCCGTTAGTTTAGAATGAGGCGTTTTTATCTATATAGGGAGCAGGTCCTCTCCATGTTGCTCCTCCATGTTTCTACAGTAGCCCAGAACAGACAAACCAAACTCTGGCTCTAGAGGGAGACTTTCACGTTTTTACCTTACCTGAAGGCCACCGTAGTTCTCCGACACGTTCTAACAACGTGAGCCGCAGAGTGATAAACCGTGGTACCGCCAACCGCCGTCTGACTGCCATTGCTCCTAAAGTAGTGTTATTATGGTATGGATGGCCTCTGAGCGAGGCGGACGGCGTTACCACGGTTTTGCACTCGACAGCTCACGTTACCGCAGTCTTGTAAAAGGAGGAGTGAGTGGAGGGGTACTCAGTTGGTTGCAATCTGCAACCACACCACTAGATGCCACCAAATCCTACACACTGTCCCTTTAACAAACGTATGTGAGTGTGTAACGCTTTACCTAGCATGGTGTCCTCAGGGTCCAGCTCATAGTGGGACGGGCTGAGAGGAAGGTTGATGGCGTTTATCCCCTCCTCCTGAAGCTCAGACACTACGAGAAAGAGGAACAAACATTATCATTATCATCGGATTCCTTAATATCAGTCAAACATCAGCTTCTCCTCTGTTTGATATACATTTTAATAAATAACCAACTGTTAAAAGGAGAAGACGAGCATTATTCTAGATCTTACTTAGTGTCAAACACTACCATGAAAAGATCAAAACCAACAATGAGTAAGCCTGTAAGCCTCAATATCTTTGTGACTTCCCTACACAGCCGGGCACTGCAGTGTTTAGCAGACGTTACTTAAACAGGAATAAATAATGCATTTTATTAAGCACTATTTCCAGCTGTGGATGAATACACATTTGGTGTTGTAGTGAGTATTTACTGCAGCAGGACAGTGTATGTGGGATCGACTCAAAACTAAATAATACAGTGCTTGGTAATTAGGGCTGCAACTTGCAATTATTTTCATCATCAATTAATGTGTTGATTGTATCTTTGATAAATGAAGTAGTCTATAAAAGCCCATCATGATTTTCCAGAGCCCTAAATTATGTCTTCAGATTGCTTGCTTTATTCAACAAACAGCCCAGATTCCAAGGATGTTCAATGTACAATGATAAGAAATCAGAAAAACACCTAATCCTCCTATTTGAGAAGCTGAAACCAGTGAATGTTTGTGCTTGATGAATGACCCAAATGATCATTTAAATAGCCTGAAATAAAAGCAAAAACACAAGTAGAGCAAACAAAGTTAAAGTTTATCCGCCAACCACAAGTTAAACGTGCAGCCAAATGTAGCCAGAACAAGGCCGGAAGACGTCATGCTTTGAAGTCACTCAAAATGCCAATCGATCAGACAACTGCTACATGACAAGCAGATTAGCTGACACAAAGACACAACGCCTCCCTGAATCATCACTTGCTCCCTAAATGTTCCCTTGATTCCACAAAAAGCAGCAGCAGAACCTCCGTTGAGCCTCTTGACGTCAGACAAACACAGACTGCTGTTGCTTCCTGCTTCTCAGCAGGCTTTATAGAAGCCCAGCATGCCATTCTTCTCCGTGTGTCAGATACCTGAGGAGGCTTGATCACTGCTCATCTGTGTGTGTGTGTGTGTGTGTGTGTGTGTGTGTGTGTGTGTGTGTTTGTGTGTGTGTATGTGTATGTGTGTGTGTGCGTGTGTGTGATGAAAGCATGGAGTGAACATCCTGTGCATTTCTCTGTATTCACTGGAACAACATCCTCTTAATCAACACCATCCACAAGTGCTTGCATGTGCAGTACGTCAGCATGAACACACTCACATACAGTATATCACATCACACAGGGGTGGATGAGAATATTCCCACAGAGTACAAACAGACAAACCGAACCGAAAACATAACCTCCTTGGCGTTCAGTAGGTAACTGTATATTTCATGGATTGATAACAGAAGAAAGAAGACAGATGTTGAACAATGGATGACTGTTTTAGTAGAGTGTGTGTATATAGGGGGGTTCGTCCGTGGCTGGCAATTTACGGACTCATATGGAGGTATCTCTGTGATATAGTAACACCATACCAATTAGCACCATCTGATATTACTGTAATTATCACTGTGCTATTTAAGGATGAGCAACTATGTAGAAAGCAAGGTTGGGTGTTATTGAGGTGTATGGTGGGTAGAGTTACACGCAATATGAAGGTGAAATGACCGAGGTATTACTGCAGGCAACTTACTTACCAGCTGTGTTTCCACACTGGTATGTCAAGCAAGTCTGCTATAATTCATATTTTGCATCAGTGTTAAAAAAAACATTTGCTCACCTCTATTAACTGGGGCTTACACAACAATGACCCGCTAGCTTTACATTATCCCGCTTATTACACGGCTACTTACTGAAGAAATCAATATTTTGACACAAAAACAGTCCTCCAGAGTCTGACATCAGAGCTGTGCCCATAGCAACGGTCTGTTATACATAGCAACGGTGTGTTATACATAGCAACCGTCTGTTATACATAGCAATGGTCTGCTATACATAGCAACAGTCTGTTATACATAGCAATGGTCTGCTATACATAGCAACGGTCTGCTATACATAGCAACGGTCTGCTATACATAGCAAAGGTCTGCTATACATAGCAACAGTCTGTTATACATAGCAAAGGTCTGTTATACATAGCAACGGTCCGTTATAAAGAAGTTACAGATCGCAGAACGCCGTGATTGACCAATCAGAATGGAGTATTCAACACAGCCGTGTAATAAATAAGGTTAAGAATAAAAAGCAACGGATGCATCATTCAGGAACATGCCTTCTGCGTGATGCCTACTTGTAAGGAAAAAATGCATGCTGTCCTACCTGGAGGGCAGAGCGCTCCACAGCCCATGTCTGTCTGTCTCCGTCCCCCAGTTTCAAGCATCGTCTCCTGGCTAGCAGGATCAGCTCCCTCCCCTGCAGCTCATCCTCCACAGCTCACAAGTCTCTAATATACCTATTTGCTCTGTTTTCACCGGGAATAGAATAACCTCTCCTTATTCATGTGCTGTATTTTCTCTTTGCACTATATCCACAGTCTCCATGCGATGCACAACCCTCGCTAATGCTCTCAAACCTTCTGACCTTCTCTCTTTTCATAACACCTCGTCCCCATCCCATAGCTCTTTTTCTCTTCTTTTACCCCCCTTTTTTTTTCATCCCGCCTCGCCTCCTGTCTGAGCTGGCAGCCCCTCTCTCCCCAGCAGCGATTGCCATAAACGTCACAAGGACTTCAATTTAATCAATGATCTCCACAAGAGCGACCGGCCAACGTTTTCCATCAAATCATGCAACGCACTGCAGACATCCTACACACTGCACTCGGTGTGCATGTGTGTGTAGTGAACACGAGCCAGCGTGAATATAATGTGATTGCATGCATGTCCTGTAGACAAAGGCAACATAAAATGGGGCTCAGCTGTGCAACAGTATCCTGAATGACACAAAGTAATCATCCAATTGAAAGAGACCTTTCTCATTCTATGATAAAACCTGGCCTTTAACAATGAATGTCATGCTCTCTGAAGTCCGCTGTATTTCCAAATCAACCCTGCATGGCTATAAACTGAACCGGGCATTTAAAAAAAGACTTTTGGAGTATTCTTATTTATAGCACCTTCTTGGTAATTAACCCGAGACCCGCAGGATCGCAGGCAATCCAGACCGACTTTACTGTCTTTCAGAGGCTGTAGCAGGAGGATAAATAACACTCCAAAGTTAGGCTAAATGTTGGCGAGAAAAAACCGTCATGTCCATTTCCAAAGGGGTCCCTTGACCTCTAACCTCCAGATATGTGAATGAAAATGGGATCTATGGGTACCCACGAGTCTCCCCTTTACAGACATGCCCACTTTATGATAATCACAAGCAGTTTTTTTGAATGCAGTATAAATGTGTTATTGTCTCCTATTCTAAAAATGGTGTATTTGAATGTTTCTGCATACTGGGGTCCCTAAACAGTGTTGAATTACATAAATTGGGTCTCACTGTAAAGCTGAGACTCTGGTGGATCCAATGAGCCCAACTGTATTCATGTGTGATGATGTTAGTCCCCATAGGAGACATTTCATTGACCTCACTGTATAAAATGACCTGTGGTGACCTCTAGGATAATCACAGCCTCATGAAACTTTACAACCACAAACTAGAGACCTAGAGCATTCAGAGGATGGATGGATCAAACTAGAGACCTAGAGCATTCAGAGGATGGATGGATCAGACTAGAGACCTAGAGCATTCAGAGGAT